>SMMW01000222.1:0-58796 GCA_004794655.1 Marisa cornuarietis
AGCCGTTCTTAAGCGTCTTAAGCCGTTCTTAGCCGTTCTTGACCGTTCTTAGCCGTTCTTAAGCCGTTCTTAGCCGTTCTTCAACGTTCTTAAGCCGTTCTTAGCCGTTCATCAGCGTCTTAAGCCGTTCTTACCCGTTCTTTAGCGTCTTTAGCCGTTCTTGACCGTTCTTTAGCCGTTCTTAGCCGTTCTTAAGCCGTTCTTAGCCGTTCTTGACCGTTCTTAAGCCGTTCTTAGCCGTTCTTTGCCGTTCTTCAGCGTCTTAAGCCATTTTTAGCCGTTCTTTAGCGTTCTTAAGCCTTTCTTTGCCGTTCTTAAGCCGTTCTTAGCCCTTCCCTGCCGTTCTTTAACGTCTTAAGCCATTCTTAACCGTTCTTAGCCATTCCTAACCATTTTTAAGCCGTTCTTAGCCGTTCTTAGCCGATCATCAGCGTCTTAAGCCGTTCTTAGCCGTTCTTTAGCCGTTCTTAGCCGTTCTTGACCGTTCTAAAGCTGTTGTTAGCCGTTTTTAGCCGTTCTCCGCCGTTCTTTAGCGTCTTAAGCCGTTCTTAACCGTTCTTAGCCGTTCTTTGCCGTTCTTTAGCCGTTCTTAACCGTTCTTAGCCGTTCTTCACCGTTCTGAAGCCGTTCTTAATCGTTGTTAGCCGTTCTTAAGCCGTTCTTTGCCGTTCTTCACCGTCCTTAAGACGTTCTTAGTCGTTCCTAGCCGTTCTTAAGCCGTTCTTAGCCGTTCTTTGCCGTTCTTCAGCGTCTTAAGCCGTTCTTAGCCGTTCTTAGCCGTTCGCCGTTTTTTAGCCGGTCTTAAACATTCTTAGCCGTTCTTCATCGTTCTTAAGCCATTCTTAGCCGTTCTTTAGCGTTCTTGATCGTTCTTTAGCCGTTCTTAGCTGTTCTTAAGCCGTACTTAGCCGTTTTTCGCCGTTCTCTAGCGTCTTAAGCCGTTCTTAACCGTTCTTAGCCGTTCTTTGCCGTTTTTTAGCCGGTCTTAACCATTCTCAGCCGTTCTTCATCGTTCTTAAGCCATTCTTAGCCGTTCTTTAGCGTTCTTGATCGTTCTTAAGCCGTTCTTAGCCGTTCTTGACCGTTCTTTAGCCGTTCTTAGCCGTTCTTAAGCCGTTTTCAGCCGTTCTCCGCCGTTCTTTAGCGTCTTAAGCCGTTCTTAACCGTTCTTAGCCGTTTTTTGCCGTTCTTTAGCCGTTCTTAACCGTTCTTTGCCGTTCTTAAACGTTCTGAAGCCGTTCTTAGCCGTTCTTGATCGTTCTTAAGCCGTTCTTAAGTCGTTCTTAGCCGTTCTTTTCCGTTTTTAGCGTCTTAAGCCATTCTTAGCCGTTCTTTAGCGTTCTTAAGCCTTTCTTAGCCGTTCTTAACCCGTTCTTAGCCCTTTTGCGCCGTTCTTCAGCGTTTTAAGCCGTTCTTAACCGTTCTTAGCCATTCCTAACCGTTTTTAAGCCGTTCTTAGCCGTTCTTAGCTTATCATCAGCGTCTTAAGCCGTTCTTAGCCGTTCTTTAGCGTCTTTAGCCGTTCTTTTCCGTTAATCACCGTTCTTTAGCCGTTCTTAGCCGTTCTTGACCGTTCTTAAGCCGTTTTTAGCCTTTCTTCGCCGTTTTTCAGCGTCTTAAGCCGTTCTTAGCCGTTCTTCGCCGTTCTTCAGCGTCTTAAGCCGTTCTTAGCCGTTCTTCGCCGTTCTTTAGCGTCTTAAGCCGTTCTTAGCCGTTTTTGACCGTTCTCTAGCCGTTCTTAGCCGTTCTTTAGCCGTTTTTAGCCGTTCTCCGCCGTTCTTTAGCGTCTTAAGCCGTTCTTAACCGTTCTTAGCCGTTCTTTGCCGTTCTTTAGCCGTTCTTAACCGTTCTTAGCCGTTCTTCACCGTTCTGAAGCCGTTCTTAGTCGTTCTTAGCCGTTCTTAAGCCGTTCTTAGCCGATCATCAGCGTCTTAAGCCGTTACGTTCTTAGCCGTTCTTTAGCGTCTTTAGCCGTTCTTTAGCCGTTCTTCACCGTTCTTAACCGTTCTTAGCCGTTCTTCACCGTTCTTAAGCTGTTCTTAGCCGTTCTTAGCCATTCTTAGCCGTTCTTCACCGTTCTTAAGCCGTTCTTAGTCGTTCTTTGCCGTTCTTCACCGTCCTTAAGCCGTTCTTTAGCGTTTTTAGCCGTTCTTGACCGTTCTTAAGCCATTCTTAGCCGTTCTTGACCGTTCTTAAGCCGTTTTTAGCCGTTCTTCGCCGTTCTTCAGCGTCTTAAGTCGTTCTTAGCTGTTCTTCGCCGATCTTCAGCGTCTTAAGCCAATCTTAGCCGTTCTTGACCGTTCGTAAGCCGTTCTTAGCCGTTCATCAGCGTCGTAAGCCGTTCTTACCCGTTTTTTAGCGTCTTTAGCCGTTCTTGACCGTTCTTTAGCCGTTCTTAGCCGTTCTTAAGCCGTTTTTAGCCGTTCTCCGCCGTTCTTTAGCGTCTTAAGCCGTTCTTAACCGTTCTTAGTCGTTTTTTCCCGTTCTTTAGCCGTTCTTTAGCCGTTCTTAACCGTCCTTAGCCGTTCTTAAACGTTCTGAAGCCGTTCTTAGTCGTTCTTAGCCGTTTTTAGCCGTTCTTTACCGTTCTTAAGCCTTTCTTAGCCGTTCTTTAGCGTTCTTAGCCGTTCTTGATCGTTCTTTAGCCGTTCTTAAGCCGTTCTTTGCCGTTCTTCAGCGTCTTAAGCCGTTTTTAGCCGTTCTTTAGCGTTCTTAAGCCTTTCTTTGCCGTTCTTAAGCCGTTCTTAGCCCTTCCCTGCCGTTCTTTAACGTCTTAAGCCGTTCTTAATCGTTCTTAGCCATTCCTAACCATTTTTAAGCCGTTCTTAGCCGTTCTTAGCCGATCATCAGCGTCTTAAGCCGTTCTTAGCCGTTCTTAAGCCGTTTTTAGCCGTTCTCCGCCGTTCTTTATCGTCTTAAGCCGTTCTTAACCGTTCTTAGTCGTTTTTTCCCGTTCTTTAGCCGTTCTTTAGCCGTTCTTAACCGTCCTTAGCCGTTCTTAAACGTTCTGAAGCCGTTCTTAGTCGTTCTTAGCCGTTTTTAGCCGTTCTTTACCGTTCTTAAGCCTTTCTTAGCCGTTCTTTAGCGTTCTTAGCCGTTCTTGATCGTTCTTTAGCCGTTCTTAAGCCGTTCTTTGACGTTCTTCAGCGTCTTAAGCCATTTTTAGCCGTTCTTTAGCGTTCTTAAGCCTTTCTTTGCCGTTCTTAAGCCGTTCTTAGCCCTTCCCTGCCGTTCTTTAACGTCTTAAGCCGTTCTTAACCGTTCTTAGCCATTCCTAACCATTTTTAAGCCGTTCTTAGCCGTTCTTAGCCGATCATCAGCGTCTTAAGCCGTTCTTAGCCGTTCTTTAGCGCCTTTAGCCGTTCTTAGCCGTTCTTTAGCCGTTTTTAGCCGTTTTTAGCCGTTCTCCGCCGTTCTTTAGCGTCTTAAGCCGTTCTTAACCGTTCTTAGCCGTTCTTTGCCGTTCTTTAGCCGTTCTTAACCGTTCTTAGCCGTTCTTCACCGTTCTGAAGCCGTTCTTAATCGTTCTTAGCCGTTCTTAAGCCGTTCTTTGCCGTTCTTCACCGTCCTTAAGACGTTCTTAGTCGTTCCTAGCCGTTCTTAAGCCGTTCTTAGCCGTTCTTTGCCGTTCTTCAGCGTCTTAAGCCGTTCTTAGCCGTTCTTGACCGTTCTTAAGCCGTTCTTTGCCGTTCTTTGCCGTTCTTCAGCGTCTTAAGCCGTTCTTAACCGTTCTTAGCCGTTCTTCACCGTTCTTAAGATGTTCTTAGCCGTTCTTAGCAATTCTTAGCCGTTCTTCACCGTTCTTAAGCCGTTCTTAGTCGTTCTTTGCCGTTCTTGACCGTTCTTAAGCTGTTGTTAGCCGTTCTTAAGCCATTCTTAACCGTTCTTAGCCGTTCTTCACCGTTCTCAAGCCGTTCGTAGTCGTTCTTTGCCGTTCTTCACCGTCCTTAGGCCGTTCTAAGCCATTCTTAACCGTTCTTCATCGTTCTTAAGCCTTTCTTAGCCGTTCTTTAGCGTTCTTAAGCTGTTCTGAAGCCGTTTTTAGCCGTTTTTTGCCGTTCTTCAGCGTCTTCAGCCGTTCTTAGCCGTTCTTGACCGTTCTTCAGCGTCTTAAGCCGTTCTTAGCTGTTCTTGACCGTTTTTAAGCCTTTCTTAGCCGTTCTTAGCCGTTCTTCGCCGTTCTTCAACGTCTTAAGCCGTTCTTAACCGTTTTTAGCCATTCCTAACCATTTTTAAGCCGTTCTTAGCCGTTGTTAAGCCGTTCTTAGCCGTTCTTCGCCGTTCTTTAGCCGGTCTTAACCATTCCAAGCCGTTCTTCATTGTCCTTAAGCCATTCTTAGCCGTTCTTTAGCGTTCTTGACCGTTCTTAGCCGTTCTTGATCGTTCTTAAGCCGTTCTTAGCCGTTCTTGACCGTTCTAAAGCTGTTGTTAGCCGTTCTTAAGCCGTTCTTAGCTGTTCATAAGCGTCTTAACCCGTTCTTAGCCGTTCTTGACCGTTCTTACCCGTTCTTAAGCTGTTCTTAGCCGTTCTTCAACGTTCTTAAGCCGTTCTTAGCCGTTCAGCAGCGTCTTAAGCCATTCTTTAGCGTCTTTAGCCGTTCTTGACCGTTCTTTAGCCGTTCTTAGCTGTTCTTAAGCCGTACTTAGCCGTTTTTCGCCGTTCTTCATCGTCTTAAGCCATTCTTAACCGTTCTTAGCCGTTCGCCGTTTTTTAGCCGGTCTTAACCATTCTTAGCCGTTCTTCATCGTTCTTAAGCCATTCTTAGCCGTTCTTTAGCGTTCTTGATCGTTCTTTAGCCGTTCTTAGCTGTTCTTAAGCCGTACAGCCGTTTTTCGCCGTTCTCTAGCGTCTTAAGCCGTTCTTAACCGTTCTTAGCCGTTCTTCGCCGTTTTTTAGCCGGTCTTAACCATTCTCAGCCGTTCTTCATCGTTCTTAAGCCATTCTGCCGTTCTTTAGCGTTCTTGATGGTTCTTAAGCCGTTCTTAGCCGTTCTTGACCGTTCTTTAGCCGTTCTTAGCGTCTTAAGCCGTTCTTAACCGTTCTTAGCCGTTTTTTGCCGTTCTTTAGCCGTTCTTAACCGTTCTTAGCCGTTCTTAAACGTTCTGAAGCCGTTCTTAGTCGTTCTTAGCCGTTCTTAGCCGTTCTTAAGCCGTTCTTAGCCGTTCTTGATCGTTCTTAAGCCGTTCTTAAGCCCTTCTTAGCCGTTCTTTGCCGTTCTTCAGCGTCTTAAGCCATTCTTAGCCGTTCTTTAGCGTTATTAAGCCTTTCTTAGCCGTTCTTAAGCCGTTCTTAGCCCTTCTGCGCCGTTCTTCAGCGTCTTAAGCCGTTCTTCACCGTTCTTAGCCATTCCTAACCATTTTTAAGCCGTTCTTAGCCGTTCTTAGCTTATCATCAGCGTCTTAAGCCGTTCTTAGCCGTTCTTTAGCGTCTTTAGCCGTTCTTTTCCGTTAATCACCGTTCTTTAGCCGTTCTTAGCCGTTCTTGACCGTTCTTAAGCCGTTTTTAGCCTTTCTTCGCCGTTCTTCAGCGTCTTAAGCCGTTCTTAAGCCGTTCTTCGCCGTTCTTCAGCGTCTTAAGCCGTTCTTAGCCGTTCTTCGCCGTTCTTTAGCGTCTTAAGCCGTTCTTAGCCGTTCTTGACCGTTCTTAAGCCGTTCTTAGCCGTTCATCAGCGTCTTAAGCCGTTCTTACCCGTTCTTTATTGTCTTTAGCCGTTCTTGACCGTTCTCTAGCCGTTCTTTAGCCGTTTTTAGCCGTTCTCCGCCGTTCTTTAGCGTCTTAAGCCGTTCTTAACCGTTCTTAGCCGTTCTTTGCCATTCTTTAGCCGTTCTTAACCGTTCTTAGCCGTTCTTCACCGTTCTGAAGCCGTTCTTAGTCGTTCTTAGCCGTTCTTAAGCCGTTCTTAGCTATTCTTAGCCGTTCTTCACCGTTCTTAAGCCGTTCTTGACCGTTCTTTAGCTGTTGTTAGCCAATTTAAAGCCGTTCTTCACCGTTCTCAAGCAATTCGTAGTCGTTCTTTGCCGTTCTTCACCGTCCATAAGCCGTTCTGAGCCATTCTTAGCCGTTCTTTAGCGTTCTTAAGCTGTTCATAAGCCGTTTTTAGCCGTTCTTTGCCGTTCTTCAGCATCTTAAGCCGTTCTTGACCGTTCTTAAGCCGTTCTTAGCCGTTCTTAATCGTTCT
Organism: Marisa cornuarietis; assembly: GCA_004794655.1. Taxonomy (NCBI): domain Eukaryota; kingdom Metazoa; phylum Mollusca; class Gastropoda; order Architaenioglossa; family Ampullariidae; genus Marisa; species Marisa cornuarietis. Next base: position 6,180 of record SMMW01000222.1, read on the forward strand.
TAAGCCGTTCTTAGCCGTTCTTAAGCCGTTCTTAGCCGTTCATCAGCGTCTTAAGCCGTTCTTAGCCGTTCTTTAGCGTCTTTAGCCGTTCTTAGCCGTTAATCACCGTTCTTTAGCCGTTCTTAAGCCGTTCTTAGCCGTTCTTAGCCATTCTTAGCTGTTCTTCACCGTTCTTAAGCCGTTCTTAGCTGTTCTTAGCCATTCTTAGCCGTTCTTCACCATTCTCAAGCCATTCTTTGTCTTTTTTGCCGTTCTTAACCGTCCTTAAGCCGTTCGGAGCCATTCTTAGCCGTTCTTCACCGTTCTTAAGCCGTTCTTAGCCGTTCTTTAGCGTTCTTAAGCCGTTCTTGACCGTTCTTAAGCCGTTCTTAGCCGTTCATCAGCGTCTTAAGCCGTTCTTAGCCGTTCTTGACCGTTCTTAGCCGTTCTTAAGCCGTTCTCAAGCCGTTCGTAGTCGTTCTTTGCCGTTCTTTACCGTCCTTAGGCCGTTCTTTCTTAACCGTTTCTTCAGCCGTTCTTAAGCCGTTTTAGCCGTTTTTGCCCGTTCTTCAGCGTCTTCAACCGTTCTTAGCCGTTCTTAATACCGTTCTTCAGCGTCTTAAGCCGTTCTTAGCCGTTCTTGACCGTTTTAAAGCCTTTCTTAGCCGTTCTCAACCGTTTTTAGCCATTCCTAACCGTTTTTAAGCCGTTCTTAGCCGTTGTTAAGCCGTTCTTAGCCGTTCTTCGCCGTTCTTTAGCCGGTCTTAACCGTTCAAGCCGTTCTTCATTGTCCTTAAGCCATTCTTAGCCGTTCTTTAGCGTTCTTGACCGTTCTTAAGCCGTTCTTAGCCGTTCTTGATCGTTCTTAAGCCGTTCTTAGCCGTTCTTGACCGTTCTAAAGCTGTTGTTAGCCGTTCTTAAGCCGTTCTTAGCCGTTCATCAGCGTCTTAAGCCGTTCTTAGCCGTTCTTGACCGTTCTTAGCCGTTCTTAAGCTGTTCTTAGCCGTTCTTCAACGTTCTTAAGCCGTTCTTAGCCGTTCATCAGCGTCTTAAGCCGTTCTTACCCGTTCTTTAGCGTCTTTAGCCGTTCTTGACCGTTCTTTAGCCGTTCTTAGCTGTTCTTAAGCCGTACTTAGCCGTTTTTCGCCGTTCTTCAGCGTCTTAAGTCGTTCTTAACCGTTCTTAGCCGTTCGCCGTTTTTTAGCCGGTCTTAAACATTCTTAGCCGTTCTTCATCGTTCTTAAGCCATTCTTAGCCGTTTTTTAGCGTTCTTGATCGTTCTTAAGCCGTTCTTAGCCGTTCTTGACCGTTCTTTAGCCGTTCTTAGCCGTTCTTAAGCCGTTTTCAGCCGTTCTCCGCCGTTCTTTAGCGTCTTAAGCCGTTCTTAACCGTTCTTAGCCGTTTTTTGCCGTTCTTTAGCCGTTCTTAACCGTTCTTTGCCGTTCTTAAACGTTCTGAAGCCGTTCTTAGCCGTTCTTGATCGTTCTTAAGCCGTTCTTAAGCCGTTCTTAGCCGTTCTTTGCCGTTTTTAGCGTCTTAAGCCATTCTTAGCCGTTCTTTAGCGTTATTAAGCCTTTCTTAGCCGTTCTTAAGCCGTTCTTAGCCCTTCTGCGCCGTTCTTCAGCGTCTTAAGCCGTTCTTCACCGTTCTTAGCCATTCCTAACCATTTTTAAGCCGTTCTTAGCCGTTCTTAGCTTATCATCAGCGTCTTAAGCCGTTCTTAGCCGTTCTTTAGCGTCTTTACCCATCTTTTCCGTTAATCACCGTTCTTTAGCCGTTCTTGACCGTTCTTAAGCCGTTTTTAGCCGTTCTTTGCCGTTCTTCAGCATCTTAATCCGTTCTTGACCGTTCTTAAGCCGTTCTTAGCCGTTCTTAAGCCGTTCTTAGCCGTTCATCAGCGTCTTAAGCCGTTCTTAGCCGTTCTTTAGCGTCTTTAGCCGTTCTTAGCCGTTAATCACCGTTCTTTAGCCGTTCTTAGCCGTTCTTGACCGTTCTTAAGCCGTTTTTAGCCGTTCTTCGCCGTTCTTCAGCGTCTTAAGCCGTTCTTAGCTGTTCTTAGGCCGTTCTTAGCCGTTCATCAGCGTCTTAAGCTGTTCTTAGCCATTCTTCAGCGTCTTAAGCCGTTCTTACCCGTTCTTTAGCGTCTTTAGCCGTTCTTGACCGTTCTTTAGCCGTTCTTAGCTGTTCTTAGACCGTTGTTAGTCGTTCTTTGCCGTTCTTTAGCGTCTTAAGCCGTTCTTAACCGTTCTTAGCCGTTCTTCGCCGTTCTTAAGCCATTCTTAGCCCTTCTTTAGCGTTCCTGACCGTTCTTAAGCCCTTCCTAGCCGTTCTTGAGCGTTCTTAAGCCGTTTTTAGCCGTTCTTGACCGTTCTTAAGCCCTTCCTAGCCGTTCTTGAGCGTTCTTAAGCCGTTTTTAGCCGTTCTTGACCGTTCTTAAGCTGTTGTTAGCCAATCTTAAGCAGTTCTTAACCGTTCTTAGCCGTTCTTCACCATTCTCAAGCCGTTCGTAGTCGTTCTTTGCCGTTCTTCACCGTCCTTAAGCCGTTCTGAGCAATTCTTAGCCGTTCTTTAGCGTTCTTAAGCTGTTCTTAAGCTGTTCTTAGCCGTTCTTTGCCATTCTTCAGCGTCTTAAGCCGTTCTTAACCGTTCTTAGCCATTCCTAACCATTTTTAAGCCGTTCTTAGCCGTTCTTAAGCCGTTCTAAGCCGTTCGTCAGCGTCTTATGTCGTTCTTAGCCGTTCTTTAGCGTCTTTATCCGTTCTTAGCCGTTAATCACCATTCTTTAGCCGTTCTTAGCCGTTCTTGCCCGTTCTTAAGCCGTTTTTAGCCGTTCTTTGCCGTTCTTCAGCGTCTTAAGCCGTTCTTAGCTGTTCTTCGCCGTTCTTCAGCGTCGTAAGCCGTTCTTAGCCGTTCTTGACCGTTCGTAAAGCGTTCTTAGCCGTTCATCAGCGTCTTTAGCCGTTCTTACCCGTTTTTTAGCGTTTTAAGCCGTTCTTGACCGTTCTTTAGCCGTTCTTAGCCGTTCTTAAGCCGTTTTTAGCCGTTCTCCGCCGTTCTTTAGCGTCTTAAGCCGTTCTTAACCGTTCTTAGCCGTTTTTTGCCGTTCTTAAGCCGTTGTTAACCGTTCTTAGCCGTTCTTAAACGTTCTGAAGCCGTTCTTAACCATTCTTAGCCATTCCTAACCATTTTTAAGCCGTTCTTAGCCGATCATCAGCGTCTTAAGCCGTTCTTAGCCGTTATTTAGCGTCTTTAGCCGTTCTTAGCCGTTCTTTAGCGTCTTTAGCCGTTCTTGACCGTTCTTTAGCCGTTCTTAGCTGTTCTTAAGCCGTTCTTAGCCGTTCTTCGCCGCTCTTCAGCGTCTTAAGCCGTTCTTAACCGTTCTTAGCCGTTCTTGACCGTTCTTAGCCGTTCATCAGCGTCTTAAGCCGTTCTTAGCCGTTCTTTAGCGTCTTAAGCCATTCTTAGCCGTTCTTGACCGTTCTTAGGCCATTTTTAGCCGTTCTTTGCCGTTCTTCTGCGTCTTAAGCCGTTTTTAGCCGTTCTTGACCGTTCTTAAGCCTTTCTTAGCCGTTCTTAAGCCGTTCTTAGCCGTTCTTTGCCGTTCTTCAGCATCTGAAGCCGTTCTTAACCGTTCTTAGCCATTCCTTACCATTTTTAAGCCGTTCTTAGCCGTTCTTAAGCCATTCTTAGCCGTTCATCAGCGTCTTAAGCCGTTCTTAGCCGTTCTTCATCGTCTTAAGCCGTTTTTACCCGTTCTTTAGCGTCTTTAGCCGTTCTTGACCGTTCTTTAGCCATTCTTAGCCGTTCTTAAGCCGGTCTTAACCTTTCTTAGCCGTTCTTTATCGTTCTTAAGTCATTCTTAGCCGTTCTTTAGCGTTCTTGACCGTTCTTAAGCTGTTCTTAGCCGTTCTTGACCGTTCTTAAGCCGTTCTTAGCCGTTCTTGACCGTTCTTAAGCTGTTCTTAGCCGTTCTTGACCGTTCTTAAGCTGTTGTTAGCCGTTCTTAAGCCATTCTTAACAGTTCTTAGCCGTTCTTCACCGTTCTCAAGCCGTTCTTAGCCGTTCTTGATCGTTCTCAAGCCGTTCGTAGTCGTTCTTAGCCGTTCTTTACCGTCCTTAGGCCGTTCTAAGCCATTCTTAACCGTTCTTCATCGTTCTTAAGCCTTTCTTAGCCGTTCTTTAGCGTTCTTAAGCTGTTCTGAAGCCGTTTTAAGCCGTTTTTTGCCGTTCTTCAGCGTCTTTAGCCGTTCTTAGCCATTCTTGACCGTTCTTCAGCGTCTTAAGCCGTCATTAGCCGTTCTTGACCGTTTTTAAGCCTTTCTTATCCGTTCTTAAGCCGTTCTTAGCCGTTCTTCGCCGTTCTTCAACGTCTTAAGCCGTTCTCAACCGTTTTTAGCCATTCCTAACCATTTTTAAGCCGTTCTTAGCCGTTGTTAAGCCGTTCTTAGCCGTTCTTCGCCGTTCTTTAGCCGGTCTTAACCATTCCAAGCCGTTCTTCATTGTCCTTAAGCCATTCTTAGCCGTTCTTTAGCGTTCTTGACCGTTCTTAAGCCGTTCTTAGATCGTTCTTAAGCCGTTCTTAGCCGTTCTTGACCGTTCTAAAGCTGTTGTTAGCCGTTCTTAAGCCGTTCTTAGCTGTTCATAAGCGTCTTAAGCCGTTCTTAGCCGTTCTTGACCGTTCTTAGCCGTTCTTAAGCCGTTCTTAGCCGTTCTTCAACGTTCTTAAGCCGTTCTTAGCCGTTCATCAGCGTCTTAAGCCGTTCTTACTGTTCTTTAGCGTCTTTAGCCGTTCTTGACCGTTCTTTAGCCGTTCTTAGCTGTTCTTAAGCCGTTCTTAGCCGTTCTTCGCCGTTCTTCAGCGTCTTAAGCCGTTCTTAACCGTTCTTAGCCGTTCGCCGTTCTTTAGCCGGTCTTAACCATTCTTAGCCGTTCTTCATCGTTCTTAAGCCATTCTTAGCCGTTCTTTAGCGTTCTTGATCGTTCTTTAGCCGTTCTTAGCTGTTCTTAAGCCGTACTTAGCCGTTTTTCGCCGTTCTCTAGCGTCTTAAGCCGTTCTTAACCGTTCTTTGCCGTTCTTCGCCGTTTTTTTAGCCGGTCTTAACCATTCTCAGCCGTTCTTCATCGTTCTTAAGCCATTCTTAGCCGTTCTTTAACGTTCTTGATCGTTCTTTAGCCGTTCTTAGCCGTTCTTGACCGTTCTTTAGCCGTTCTTAGCCGTTCTTAAGCCGTTTTCAGCCGTTCTCCGCCGTTCTTTAGCGTCTTAAGCCGTTCTTAACCGTTCTTAGCCGTTTTTCGCCGTTCTCTAGCGTCTTTAGCCGTTCTTGACCGTTCTTTAGCCATTCTTAGCCGTTCTTAAGACGGTCTTAACCTTTCTTAGCCGTTCTTCATCGTTCTTAAGCCATTCTTAGCCGTTCTTTAGCGTTCTTGACCGTTCTTAAGCCGTTCTTAGCCGTTCTTGACCGTTCTCAAGCCGTTCTTAGCCGTTCTTGATCGTTCTTAAGCCGTTCTTAGCCGTTCTTGACCGTTCTTAAGCTGTTGTTAGCCGTTCTTAAGCCATTTTAACCGTTCTTAGCCGTTCTTCACCGTTCTCAAGCCGTTCGTAGTCGTTCTTTGCCGTTCTTCACCGTCCTTAGGCCGTTCTAAGCCTATCTTAACCGTTCTTCATCGTTCTTAAGCCTTTCTTACCCGTTCTTTAGCGTTCTTAAGCTGTTCTGAAGCCGTTTTTAGCCGTTTTTTGCCGTTCTTCAGCGTCTTCAGCCGTTCTTAGCCGTTCTTGACCGTTCTTCAGCGTCTTAAGCCGTTCTTAGCCGTTCTTGACCGTTTTTAAGCCGTTCTTAAGCCGTTCTTAGCCGTTCTTCGCCGTTCTTCAACGTCTTAAGCCGTTCTCAACCGTTTTTAGCCATTCCTAACCATTTTTAAGTCGTTCTTAGCCGTTGTTAAGCCGTTCTTAGCCGTTCTTCGCCGTTCTTTAGCCGGTCTTAACCATTCCAAGCCGTTCTTCATTGTCCTTAAGCCATTCTTAGCCGTTCTTTAGCGTTCTTGACCGTTCTTAAGCCGTTATTAGCCGTTCTTGATCGTTCTTAAGCCGTTCTTAGCCGTTCTTGACCGTTCTAAAGCTGTTGTTAGCCGTTCTTAAGCCGTTCTTAGCTGTTCATAAGCGTCTTAAGCTGTTCTTAGCCGTTCTTGACCGTTCTTAGCCGTTCTTAAGCTGTTCTTAGCCGTTCTTCAACGTTCTTAAGCCGTTCTTAGCCGTTCATCAGCGTCTTAAGCCGTTCTTACCCGTTCTTTAGCGTCTTTAGCCGTTCTTGACCGTTCTTTAGCCGTTCTTAGCTGTTCTTAAGCCGTACTTAGCCGTTTTTCGCCGTTCTTCAGCGTCTTAAGTCGTTCTTAACCGTTCTTAGCCGTTCGCCGTTTTTTAGCCGGTCTTAACCATTCTTAGCCGTTCTTCATCGTTCTTAAGCCATTCTTAGCCGTTCTTTAGCGTTCTTGATCGTTCTTTAGCCGTTCTTAGCTGTTCTTAAGCCGTACTTAGCCGTTTTTCGCCGTTCTCTAGCGTCTTAAGCCGTTCTTAACCGTTCTTTGCCGTTCTTCGCCGTTTTTTTTAGCCGGTCTTAACCATTCTCAGCCGTTCTTCATCGTTCTTAAGATATTCTTAGCCGTTCTTTAGCGTTCTTGATCGTTCTTTAGCCGTTCTTAGCCGTTCTTGACCGTTCTTTAGCCGTTCTTAGCCGTTCTTAAGCCGTTTTCAGCCGTTCTCCGCCGTTCTTTAGCGTCTTAAGCCGTTCTTAACCGTTCTTAGCCGTTTTTCGCCGTTCTCTAGCGTCTTTAGCCGTTCTTGACCGTTCTTTAGCCATTCTTAGCCGTTCTTAAGCCGGTCTTAACCTTTCTTAGCCGTTCTTCATCGTTCTTAAGCCATTCTTAGCCGTTCTTTAGCGTTCTTGACCGTTCTTAAGCCGTTCTTAGCCGTTCTTGACCGTTCTTAAGCCGTTCTTAGCCGTTCTTGACCGTTCTTAAGCTGTTCTTAGCCGTTCTTGACCGTTCTTAAGCTGTTGTTAGCCGTTCTTAAGCCATCCTTAACAGTTCTTAGCCGTTCTTCACCGTTCTCAAGCCGTTCTTTGCCGTTCTTGATCGTTCTTAAGCCGTTCTTAGCCGTTCTTGACCGTTCTTAAGCTGTTGTTAGCCGTTCTTAAGCCATTTTTAACCGTTCTTAGCCGTTCTTCACCGTTCTCAAGCCGTTCGTAGTCGTTCTTTGCCGTTCTTCACCGTCCTTAGGCCGTTCTAAGCCTATCTTAACCGTTGTTCATCGTTCTTAAGCCTTTCTTAGCTGTTCTTTAGCGTTCTTAAGCTGTTCTGAAGCCGTTTTTAGCCGTTTTTTGCCGTTCTTCAGCGTCTTCAGCCGTTCTTAGCCGTTCTTGACCGTTCTTCAGCGTCTTAAGCCGTTCTTAGCCGTTCTTGACCGTTTTTAAGCCGTTCTTAAGCCGTTCTTAGCCGTTCTTCGCCGTTCTTCAACGTCTTAAGCCGTTCTCAACCGTTTTTAGCCATTCCTAACCATTTTTAAGCCGTTCTTAGCCGTTGTTAAGCCGTTCTTAGCCGTTCTTCGCCGTTCTTTAGCCGGTCTTAACCATTCCAAGCCGTTCTTCATTGTCCTTAAGCCATTCTTAGCCGTTCTTTAGCGTTCTTGACCGTTCTTAGCCGTTCTTGATCGTTCTTAAGCCGTTCTTAGCCGTTCTTGACCGTTCTAAAGCTGTTGTTAGCCGTTCTTAAGCCGTTCTTAGCTGTTCTTAAGCGTCTTAAGCCGTTCTTAGCCGTTCTTGACCGTTCTTAGCCGTTCTTAAGCTGTTCTTAGCCGTTCTTCAACGTTCTTAAGCCGTTCTTAGCCGTTCATCAGCGTCTTAAGCCGTTCTTACCCGTTCTTTAGCGTCTTTAGCCGTTCTTGACCGTTCTTTAGCCGTTCTTAGCTGTTCTTAAGCCGTTCTTAGCCGTTTTCGCCGTTCTTCAGCGTCTTAAGCCGTTCTTAACCGTTCTTAGCCGTTCGCCGTTTTTAGCCGTCTTAACCGTTCTTAGCCGTTCTTCATCGTTCTTAAGCCATTCTTAGCCGTTCTTTAGCGTTCTTGATCGTTCTTTAGCCGTTCTTAGCTGTTCTTAAACCCTTAGCCGTTTTCGCGCCGTTCTCTAGCGTCTTAAGCCGTTCTTAACCGTTCGCCGTTCTTCATACGTTTTTAGCCAGTCTTAACATTCTCAGCCGTTCTTCATCGTTCTTAAGCCATTCTTAGCCGTTCTTTAGCGTTCTTGATCGTTCTTTAGCCATTCCTTACCATTTTTAAGCCGTTCTTAGCCGTTCTTAAGCCGTTCTTAGCCGTTCATCAGCGTCTTAAGCCGTTCTTAGCCGTTCTTCAGCGTCTTAAGCCGTTTTTACCCGTTCTTTAGCGTCTTTAGCCGTTCTTGACCGTTCTTTAGCCATTCTTAGCCGTTCTTAAGCCGGTCTTAACCTTTCTTAGCCGTTCTTCATCGTTCTTAAGCCATTCTTAGCCGTTCTTTAGCGTTCTTGATCGTTCTTTAGCCGTTCTTAGCCGTTCTTGACCGTTCTTAAGCCGTTCTTAGCCGTTCTTGACCGTTCTTAAGCTGTTCTTAGCCGTTCTTGACCGTTCTTAAGCTGTTGTTAGCCGTTCTTAAGCCATCCTTAACAGTTCTTAGCCGTTCTTCACCGTTCTCAAGCCGTTCTTAGCCGTTCTTGATCGTTTCTTAAACCGTTCTTAGCCGTTCTTGACCGTTCTTAAGCTGTTGTTAGCCGTTCTTAAACCATTTTAACGTTCTTAGCCGTTCTTCACCGTTCTCAAACCGTTCGTAGTCGTTCTTTTGCGTTCTTCCGCCGATCCTTGGAGCCGTTCTAAAAAGCCTATCTAACCGTTCTTCATCGTTCTTAAGCCTTTCTTAGCCGTTCTTTAGCGTTCTTAAGCTGTTCTGAAGCCGTTTTTAGCCGTTTTTTGCCGTTCTTCAGCGTCTTCAGCCGTTCTTAGCCGTTCTTGACCGTTCTTCAGCGTCTTAAGCCGTTCTTAGCTGTTCTTGACCGTTTTTAAGCCTTTCTTAGCCGTTCTTAGCCGTTCTTCGCCGTTCTTCAACGTCTTAAGCCGTTCTCAACCGTTTTTAGCCATTCCTAACCATTTTTAAGCCGTTCTTAGCCGTTGTTGAGCCGTACTTAGCCGTTTTTCGCCGTTCTTCAGCGTCTTAAGTCGTTCTTAACCGTTCTTAGCCGTTCGCCGTTTTTTAGCCGGTCTTAACCATTCGTAGCCGTTCTTCATCGTTCTTAAGCCATTCTTAGCCGTTCTTTAGCGTTCTTGATCGTTCTTTAGCCGTTCTTAGCTGTTCTTAAGCCGTACTTAGCCGTTTTTCGCCGTTCTCTAGCGTCTTAAGCCGTTCTTAACCGTTATTAGCCGTTCTTTGCCGTTTTTTAGCCGGTCTTAACCATTCTCAGCCGTTCTTCATCGTTCTTAAGCCATTCTTAGCCGTTCTTTAGCGTTCTTGATGGTTCTTAAGCCGTTCTTAGCCGTTCTTGACCGTTCTTTAGCCGTTCTTAGCGTCTTAAGCCGTTCTTAACCGTTCTTAGCCGTTTTTTGCCGTTCTTTAGCCGTTCTTAACCGTTCTTAGCCGTTCTTAAACGTTCTGAAGCCGTTCTTAGTCGTTCTTAGCCGTTCTTAGCCGTTCTTCACCGTTCTTAAGCCGTTCTTAGCCGTTCTTGATCGTTCTTAAGCCGTTCTTAGCCGTTCTTCAGCGTCTTAAGCCATTCTTAGCCGTTCTTTAGCGTTATTAAGCCTTTCTTAGCCGTTCTTAAGCCGTTCTTAGCCCTTTTGCGCCGTTCTTCAGCGTCTTAAGCCGTTCTTAACCGTTCTTAGCCATTCCTAACCATTTTTAAGCCGTTCTTAGCCGTTCTTAGCTTATCATCAGCGTCTTAAGCCGTTCTTAGCCGTTCTTTAGCGTCTTTAGCCGTTCTTTTCCGTTAATCACCGTTCTTTAGCCGTTCTTGACCGTTCTTAAGCCTTTTTGAAGCCTTTCTTCGCCGTTCTTCAGCGTCTTAAGCCGTTCTTAGCCGTTCTTCGCCGTTCTTCAGCGTCTTAAGCCGTTCTTAGCCGTTCTTCGCCGTTCTTTAGCGTCTTAAGCCGTTCTTAGCCGTTCTTGACCGTTCTTAAGCCGTTCTTAGCCTTTCATCAGCGTCTTAAGCCGTTCTTACCCGTTCTTTATTGTCTTTAGCCGTTCTTGACCGTTCTCTAGCCGTTCTTTAGCCGTTTTTAGCCGTTCTCCGCCGTTCTTTAGCGTCTTAAGCCGTTCTTAACCGTTCTTAGCCGTTCTTTGCCATTCTTTAGCCGTTCTTAACCGTTCTTAGCCGTTCTTCACCGTTCTGAAGCCGTTCTTAGTCGTTCTTAGCCGTTCTTTGCCGTTCTTCAGCGTCTTAAGCCGTTCTTAACCGTTCTTAGCCGTTCTTGACCGTTCTTTAGCTGTTGTTAGCCAATTTAAAGCCGTTCTTCACCGTTCTCAAGCCGTTCGTAGTCGTTCTTTGCCGTTCTTCACCGTCCATAAGCCGTTCTGAGCCATTCTTAGCCGTTCTTTAGCGTTCTTAAGCTGTTCATAAGCCGTTTTTGGCCGTTCTTTGCCGTTCTTCAGCATCTTAAGCCGTTCTTGACCGTTCTTAAGCCGTTCTTAGCCGTTCTTAATCGTTCTTAAGCCGTTCTTAGCCGTTCTTAAGCCGTTCTTAGCCGTTCATCAGCGTCTTAAGCCGTTCTTAGCCGTTCTTTAGCGTCTTTAGCCGTTCTTAGCCGTTAATCACCGTTCTTTAGCCGTTCTTAAGCCGTTCTTAGCCGTTCTTAGCCATTCTTAGCTGTTCTTCACCGTTCTTAAGCCGTTCTTAGCTGTTCTTAGCCATTCTTAGCCGTTCTTCACCATTCTCAAGCCATTCTTTGTCTTTTTTGCCGTTCTTAACCGTCCTTAAGCCGTTCGGAGCCATTCTTAGCCGTTCTTCACCGTTCTAAAGCCGTTCTTAGCCGTTCTTTAGCGTTCTTAAGCCGTTCTTGACCGTTCTTAAGCCGTTCTTAGCCGTTCATCAGCGTCTTAAGCCGTTCTTAGCCGTTCTTGACCGTTCTTAGCCGTTCTTAAGCCGTTCTTAGCCGTTCTTCAACGTTCTTAAGCCGTTCTTAGCCGTTCATCAGCGTCTTAAGCCGTTCTTACTGGTTCTTTAGCGTCTTTAGTCGTTCTTGACCGTTCTTTAGCCGTTCTTAGCTGTTCTTAAGCCGTTCTTAGCCGTTCTTCGCCGTTCTTCAGCGTCTTAAGCCGTTCTTAACCGTTCTTCGCCGTTCTTTAGCCGGTCTTAACCATTCTTAGCCGTTCTTCATCGTTCTTAAGCCATTCTTAGCTGTTCTTTTGCGTTCTTGACCGTTCTTAAGCCGTTCTTAGCCGTTCTTGATCGTTCTTAAGCCGTTATTAGCCGTTCTTAAGCCGTTCTTAGCCGTTCATCAGCGTCTTAAGCCGTTCTTAGCCATTCTTCAGCGTCTTAAGCCGTTCTTACCCGTTCTTTAGCGTCTTTAGCCGTTCTTGACCGTTCTTTAGCCGTTCTTAGCTGTTCTTAGACCGTTGTTAGTCGTTCTTTGCCGTTCTTTAGCGTCTTAAGCCGTTCTTAACCGTTCTTAGCCGTTCTTCGCCGTTCTTAAGCCATTCTTAGCCCTTCTTTAGCGTTCTTGACCATTCTTAAGCCCTTCCTAGCCGTTCTTGAGCGTTCTTAAGCCGTTTTAAGCCGTTCTTGACCGTTCTTAAGCCCTTCCTAGCCGTTCTTGAGCGTTCTAAAGCCGTTTTTAGCCGTTTTTGACCGTTCTTAAGCTGTTGTTAGCCAATCTTAAGCAGTTCTTAACCGTTCTTAGCCGTTCTTCACCATTCTCAAGCCGTTCGTAGTCGTTCTTTGCCGTTCTTCACCGTCCTTAAGCCGTTCTGAGCCATTCTTAGCCGTTCTTTAGCGTTCTTAAGCTGTTCTTAAGCTGTTCTTAAGCCGTTCTTAGCCGTTCTTTGCCATTCTTCAGCGTCTTAAGCCGTTCTTAGCCGTTCTTGACCGTTCTTCAGTGTCTTAAGCCTTTCTTAGCCGTTCTTAAGCCGTTCTTTGCCGTTCTTCAGCGTGTTAAGCCGTTTTTAACCGTTCTTAGCCATTCCTAACCATTTTTAAGCCGTTCTTAAGCCGTTCTTAGCTGTTCATCAGCGTCTTATGTCGTTCTTAGCCGTTCTTGACCGTTCTTAAGCCGTTTTTAGCCGTTCTTTGCCGTTCTTCAGCGTCTTAAGCCGTTCTTAGCTGTTCTTCGCCGTTCTTCAGCGTCGTAAGCCGTTCTTAGCCGTTCTTGACCGTTCGTAAAGCGTTCTTAGCCGTTCATCAGCGTCTTAAGCCGTTCTTACCCTTTTTTTAGCGTCTTAAGCCGTTCTTGACCGTTCTTTAGCCGTTCTTAGCCGTTCTTAAGCCGTTTTTAGCCGTTCTCCGCCGTTCTTTAGCGTCTTAAGCCGTTCTTAACCGTTCTTAGCCGTTTTTTGCCGTTCTTAAGCCGTTGTTAACCGTTCTTAGCCGTTCTTAAACGTTCTGAAGCCGTTCTTAACCATTCTTAGCCATTCCTAACCATTTTTAAGCCATTCTTAGCCGATCATCAGCGTCTTAAGCCGTTCTTAGCCGTTATATAGCGTCTTTACCCGTTCTTAGCCGTTCTTTAGCGTCTTTAGCCGTTCTTGACCGTTCTTTAGCCGTTCTTAGCTGTTCTTAAGCCGTTCTTAGCCGTTCTTCGCCGCTCTTCAGCGTCTTAAGCCGTTGTTAACCGTTCTTAGCCGTTCTTGACCGTTCTTAGCCATTCTTAGCCGTTCTTGACCGTTCTTAGGCCATTTTTAGCCGTTCTTTGCCGTTCTTCTGCGTCTTAAGCCGTTCTTAGCCGTTCTTGACCGTTCTTAAGCCTTTCTTAGCAGTTCTTAATCCGTTCTTAGCCGTTCTTTGCCGTTCTTCAGCATCTGAAGCCGTTCTTAACCGTTCTTAGCCATTCCTTACCATTTTTAAAATGTTCTTAAGCCGTTCTTAGCCGTTCATCAGCGTCTTAAGCCGTTCTTAGCCGTTCTTCAGCGTATTAAGCCGTTTTTACCCGTTCTTTAGCGTCTTTAGCCGTTCTTGACCGTTCTTTAGCCATTCTTAGCCATTCTTAAGCCGGTCTTAACCTTTCTTAGCCGTTCTTCATCGTTCTTAAGCCATTCTTAGCCGTTCTTTAGCGTTCTTGACCGTTCTTAAGCCGTTCTTAGCCGTTCTTGACCGTTCTTAAGCCGTTCTTAGCCGTTCTTGACCGTTCTTAAGCTGTTGTTAGCCGTTCTTAAGCCATTTTAACCGTTCTTAGCCGTTCTTCACCGTTCTCAAGCCGTTTGTAGTCGTTCTTTGCCGTTCTTCACCGTCCTTAGGCCGTTCTAAGCCTATCTTAACCGTTCTTCATCGTTCTTAAGCCTTTCTTACCCGTTCTTTAGCGTTCTTAAGCTGTTCTGAAGCCGTTTTTAGCCGTTTTTTGCCGTTCTTCAGCGTCTTCAGCCGTTCTTAGCCGTTCTTGACCGTTCTTCAGCGTCTTAAGCCGTTCTTAGCCGTTCTTGACCGTTTTTAAGCCGTTCTTAAGCCGTTCTTAGCCGTTCTTCGCCGTTCTTCAACGTCTTAAGCCGTTCTCAACCGTTTTTAGCCATTCCTAACCATTTTTAAGTCGTTCTTAGCCGTTGTTAAGCCGTTCTTAGCCGTTCTTCGCCGTTCTTTAGCCGGTCTTAACCATTCCAAGCCGTTCTTCATTGTCCTTAAGCCATTCTTAGCCATTCTTTAGCGTTCTTGACCGTTCTTAAGCCGTTCTTAGCCGTTCTTGATCGTTCTTAAGCCGTTCTTAGCCGTTCTTGACCGTTCTAAAGCTGTTGTTAGCCGTTCTTAAACCGTTCTTAGCTGTTCATAAGCGTCTTAAGCTGTTCTTAGCCGTTCTTGACCGTTCTTAGCCGTTCTTAAGCTGTTCTTAGCCGTTCTTCAACGTTCTTAAGCCGTTCTTAGCCGTTCATCAGCGTCTTAAGCCGTTCTTACCCGTTCTTTAGCGTCTTTAGCCGTTCTTGACCGTTCTTTAGCCGTTCTTAGCTGTTCTTAAGCCGTACTTAGCCGTTTTTCGCCGTTCTTCAGCGTCTTAAGTCGTTCTTAACCGTTCTTAGCCGTTCGCCGTTTTTTAGCCGGTCTTAACCATTCTTAGCCGTTCTTCATCGTTCTTAAGCCATTCTTAGCCGTTCTTTAGCGTTCTTGATCGTTCTTTAGCCGTTCTTAGCTGTTCTTAAGCCGTACTTAGCCGTTTTTCGCCGTTCTCTAGCGTCTTAAGCCGTTCTTAACCGTTCTTAGCCGTTCTTTGCCGTTTTTTAGCCGGTCTTAACCATTCTCAGCCGTTCTTCATCGTTCTTAAGCCATTCTAAGCCGTTCTTTAGCGTTCTTGATCGTTCTTTTGCCGTTCTTAGCCGTTCTTGACCGTTCTTGAGCCGTTCTTAGCCGTTCTTAAGCCGTTTTCAGCCGTTCTCCGCCGTTCTTTAGCGTCTTAAGCCGTTCTTAACCGTTCTTAGCCGTTTTTCGCCGTTCTCTAGCGTCTTTAGCCGTTCTTGACCGTTCTTTAGCCATTCTTAGCCGTTCTTAAGCCGGTCTTAACCTTTCTTAGCCGTTCTTCATCGTTCTTAAGCCATTCTTAGCCGTTCTTTAGCGTTCTTGACCGTTCTTTAGCCGTTCTTAGCCGTTCTTGACCGTTCTTAAGCCGTTCTTAGCCGTTCTTGACCGTTCTTAAGCTGTTCTTAGCCGTTCTTGACCGTTCTTAAGCTGTTGTTAGCCGTTCTTAAGCCATCCTTAACAGTTCTTAGCCGTTCTTCACCGTTCTCAAGCCGTTCTTAGCCGTTCTTGATCGTTCTTAAGCCGTTCTTAGCCGTTCTTGACCGTTCTTAAGCTGTTGTTAGCCGTTCTTAAGCCATTTTTAACCGTTCTTAGCCGTTCTTCACCGTTCTCAAGCCGTTCGTAGTCGTTCTTTGTCGTTCTTCACCGTCCTTAAGCCGTTCTAAGCCGTTCTTAACCGTTCTTCATCGTTCTTAAGCCTTTCTTAGCCGTTCTTTAGCGTTCTTAAGCTGTTCTAACCGTTTTTAGCCGTTTTGCCGTTCTTCAGCGTCTTCAGCCGTTCTTAGCCGTTCTTGACCGTTCTTCAGCGTCTTAAGCCGTTCTTAGCCGTTCTTGACCGTTTTAAGCCGTTCTTAAAGCCGTTCTTAGCCGTTCTTCGCCGTTCTTCAACGTCTTAAGCCGTTCTTAACCGTTTTAGCCATTCTAACCATTTTAAGCCGTTCTTCAGCCGTTCTTTAGCCGGTCTTAACCATTCCAAGCCGTTCTTCATTGTCCTTAAGCCGTTCTCTTGCCGTTCTTTAGCGTTCTTGACCGTTCTTCTTGCCGTTCCGACGTTCTTAGCCGTTCTTACCGTTTACCGAAACGTTGTTAGCCGTTCTTAAGCCGTTCTTAGCTGCATTCAGCGTCTTACTGTTGCGGCCGTTCTTGACGTTCTTAAGCGTTCTTCTGGAACGTTCTTATTTCTGCGTTCTTAGCGTTCTTAAGTCTTTGCCGTTCTTGCCGTTCGTTCGCCGTTCTTTGCCGTTCTTAAAGCGTTTTCTTTGACCATACGTTTTCGCCGTTCTTCAGCGTTTAAGGTTCTTAGCCGTTCTTAGCGTTCGCCGTTTTGCGTTAACTTCTTGCCGTTCTTCGCGTTCTTTAGCCGTTCTTAGCTGTTCTTAAGCCGTACTTAGCCGTTTTTCGCCGTTCTCTAGCGTCTTAAGCCGTTCTTAACCGTTCTTTGCCGTTCTTCGCCGTTTTTTTAGCCGGTCTTAACCATTCTCAGCCGTTCTTCATCGTTCTTAAGCCATTCTTAGCCGTTCTTTAACGTTCTTGATCGTTCTTTAGCCGTTCTTAGCCGTTCTTGACCGTTCTTTAGCCGTTCTTAGCCGTTCTTAAGCCGTTTTCAGCCGTTCTCCGCCGTTCTTTAGCGTCTTAAGCCGTTCTTAACCGTTCTTAGCCGTTTTTCGCCGTTCTCTAGCGTCTTTAGCCGTTCTTGACCGTTCTTTAGCCATTCTTAGCCGTTCTTAAGACGGTCTTAACCTTTCTTAGCCGTTCTTCATCGTTCTTAAGCCATTCTTCATCGTTCTTAAGCCATTCTTAGCCGTTCTTTAGCGTTCTTGACCGTTCTTAAGCCGTTCTTAGCCGTTCTTGACCGTTCTCAAGCCGTTCTTAGCCGTTCTTGATCGTTCTTAAGCCGTTCTTAGCCGTTCTTGACCGTTCTTAAGCTGTTGTTAGCCGTTCTTAAGCCATTTTTAACCGTTCTTAGCCGTTCTTCACCGTTCTCAAGCCGTTCGTAGTCGTTCTTTGCCGTTCTTCACCGTCCTTAGGCCGTTCTAAGCCTATCTTAACCGTTCTTCATCGTTCTTAAGCCTTTCTTACCCGTTCTTTAGCGTTCTTAAGCTGTTCTGAAGCCGTTTTTAGCCGTTTTTTGCCGTTCTTCAGCGTCTTCAGCCGTTCTTAGCCGTTCTTGACCGTTCTTCAGCGTCTTAAGCCGTTCTTAGCCGTTCTTGACCGTTTTTAAGCCGTTCTTAAGCCGTTCTTAGCCGTTCTTCGCCGTTCTTCAACGTCTTAAGCCGTTCTCAACCGTTTTTAGCCATTCCTAACCATTTTTAAGTCGTTCTTAGCCGTTGTTAAGCCGTTCTTAGCCGTTCTTCGCCGTTCTTTAGCCGGTCTTAACCATTCCAAGCCGTTCTTCATTGTCCTTAAGCCATTCTTAGCCGTTCTTTAGCGTTCTTGACCGTTCTTAGCCGTTCTTGATCGTTCTTAAGCCGTTCTTAGCCGTTCTTGACCGTTCTAAAGCTGTTGTTAGCCGTTCTTAAGCCGTTCTTAGCTGTTCATAAGCGTCTTAAGCCGTTCTTAGCCGTTCTTGACCGTTCTTAGCCGTTCTTAAGCTGTTCTTAGCCGTTCTTCAACGTTCTTAAGCCGTTCTTAGCCGTTCATCAGCGTCTTAAGCCGTTCTTACCCGTTCTTTAGCGTCTTTAGCCGTTCTTGACCGTTCTTTAGCCGTTCTTAGCTGTTCTTAAGCCGTACTTAGCCGTTTTTCGCCGTTCTTCAGCGTCTTAAGTCGTTCTTAACCGTTCTTAGCCGTTCGCCGTTTTTTAGCCGGTCTTAACCATTCTTAGCCGTTCTTCATCGTTCTTAAGCCATTCTTAGCCGTTCTTTAGCGTTCTTGATCGTTCTTTAGCCGTTCTTAGCTGTTCTTAAGCCGTACAGCCGTTTTTCGCCGTTCTCTAGCGTCTTAAGCCGTTCTTAACCGTTCTTAGCCGTTCTTCGCCGTTTTTTAGCCGGTCTTAACCATTCTCAGCCGTTCTTCATCGTTCTTAAGCCATTCTTAGCCGTTCTTTAGCGTTCTTGATCGTTCTTTAGCCGTTCTTAGCCGTTCTTGACCGTTCTTTAGCCGTTCTTAAGCCGTTTTCAGCCGTTCTCCGCCGTTCTTTAGCGTCTTAAGCCGTTCTTAACCGTTCTTAGCCGTTTTTCGCCGTTCTCTAGCGTCTTTAGCCGTTCTTGACCGTTCTTTAGCCATTCTTAGCCGTTCTTAAGCCGGTCTTAACCTTTCTTAGCCGTTCTTCATCGTTCTTAAGCCATTCTTAGCCGTTCTTTAGCGTTCTTGACCGTTCTTAAGCCGTTCTTAGCCGTTCTTGACCGTTCTTAAGCCGTTCTTAGCCGTTCTTGACCGTTCTTAAGCTGTTCTTAGCCGTTCTTGACCGTTCTTAAGCTGTTGTTAGCCGTTCTTAAGCCATCCTTAACAGTTCTTAGCCGTTCTTCACCGTTCTCAAGCCGTTCTTAGCCGTTCTTGATCGTTCTTAATCCGTTCTTAGCCGTTCTTAGCCGTTCTTAACCGTTCTTAGCCGTTCTTCACCGTTCTTAAGCCGTTTCTTAGCCGTTCTTAGCCGTTCTTCACCGTTCTTCTTAGCCGTTCTTAGCCTTCTTAACCGTTCTTCAGCGTTCTTAAGCCGTTCTTAGCCGTTCTTTAGCGTTCTTAAGCTTCTTAAGCCGTTCTTAGCCGTTCTTGCCGTTCTTCAGCGTCTTAAGCCGTTCTTAGCCGTTCTTGCCGTTCTTAAGCCGTTCTTAAGCCATTCTTAGCCGTTCTTGACCGTTCTTAAGCCGTTGTTAGCCGTTCTTAGCCGTTCTTAGCCGTTCTTCAGCGTCTTAAGCCGTTCTTAACCGTTCTTAGCCGTTCTAACCGTTTTAAGCCGTTCTTAGCCGTTCTTAAGCCGTTCTAACCGTTCTTAGCCGTTCTTTAGCGTCTTAAGCCGTTCTTAACCGTTCTTAGCGTTCGCCGTTTTAGCCGTCTTAACCGTTCTTAGCCGTTCTTCAGCGTTCTTAAGCCGTTCTTAGCCGTTCTTAGCGTTCTTAAGCGTTCTTAAGCCGTTCTTAGCCGTTCTTAAGCCGTTCTTAGCCGTTCTTAGCCGTTCTTAGCGTCTTAAGCCGTTCTTAACCGTTCTTAGCCGTTCTTAGCCGTTCTTAGCGGTCTTAACCGTTCTTAGCCGTTCTTCACCGTTCTTAAGCCGTTCTTAGCCGTTCTTAGCCGTTCTTCACCGTTCTTAAGCCGTTCTTAGCTATTCTTAGCCGTTCTTCACCGTTCTTAAGCTGTTCTTTGCCGTTCTTCACCGTCCTTAAGACGTTCTTAGTCGTTCCTAGCCGTTCTTAAGCCGTTCTTAGCCGTTCTTTGCCGTTTTCAGCGTCTTAAGCCGTTCTTAGCCGTTCTTGACCGTTCTTAAGCCGTTCTTAGCCGTTCTTTGCAGTTCTTTGCCGTTCTCCGCCGTTCTTTAGCGTCTTAAGCCGTTCTTAACCGTTCTTAGTCGTTTTTTCCCGTTCTTTAGCCGTTCTTAACCGTCCTTAGCCGTTCTTAAACGTTCTGAAGCCGTTCATCAGCGTCGTAAGCCGTTCTTACCCGTTTTTTAGCGCCTTTAGCCGTTCTTGACCGTTCTTTAGCCGTTCTTAGCCGTTCTTAAGCCGTTTTTAGCCGTTCTCCGCCGTTCTTTAGCGTCTTAAACCGTTCTTAACCGTTCTTAGTCGTTTTTTCCCGTTCTTTAGCCGTTCTTAACCGTCCTTAGCCGTTCTTAAACGTTCTTAGCCGTTCTTAAGCCGTTCTTAGCCGTTCTTTAGCGTTCTTAGGCGTTCTTGATCGTTCTTTAGCCGTTCTTAAGCCGTTCTTTGCCGTTCTCCAGCGTCTTAAGCCATTTTTAGCCGTTCTTTAGCGTTCTTAAGCCTTTCTTAGCCGTTCTTAAGCCGTTCTTAGCCCTTCTGCGCCGTTCTTCAACGTCTTAAGCCGTTCTTCACCGTTCTTAGCCATTCCTTACCATTTTTAAGCCGTTCTTAGCCGTTCTTAGCCGATCATCAGCGTCTTAAGCCGTTCTTAGCCGTTCTTTAGCGCCTTTAGCCGTTCTTAGCCGTTCTTTAGCCGTTTTTAGCCGTTCTCCGCCGTTCTTTAGCGTCTTAAGCCGTTCTTAACCGTTCTTAGCCGTTCTTTGCCGTTCTTTAGCCGTTCTTAACCGTTCTTAGCCGTTCTTCACCGTTTTGAAGCCGTTCTTAGTCGTTCTTAGCCATTCTTAGCCGTTCTTAAGCCGTTCTTAGCCGTTCTTTAGCGTTCTTAGCCGTTCTTGATCGTTCTTAAGCCGTTCTTCGCCGTTCTTCAGCATCTTAAGCCGTTCATAGCCGTTCTTGACCGTTCTTAAGCCGTTCTTAAGCCATTCTTAGCCGTTCTTCACCGTTTTTAAGCTGTTCTTAACTAATCTTATCCATTCTTTATCGCTCTTTAGCCGTTCTTCGCCGTTCTTCAGCATCTTAAGCCGTTCATAGCCGTTCTTGACCGTTCTTAAGCCGTTCTTAGCCATTCTTGATCGTTCTTAAGCCGTTCTTAAGCCATTCTTAGCCGTTCTTGACCGTTCTTAAGCCGTTGTTAGCCGATCTTACCCGTTCTTCACTGTTCTCAAGCTGTTCTTCATCGTTCTTAAGCCATTCTGAGCCGTTCTTTAGCGTTCTTAAGCTGTTCTTAAGCCGTTCTTCGCCGTTCTTTGCCGTTAATCACCGTTCTTTAGCCGTTCTTAGCCGTTCTTCACCGTTCTTAAGCCGTTCTTAGCCGTTCTTCGCCGTTCTTCAGCGTCTTAAGCCGTTCTTAGCCGTTCTTCGCCGTTCTTCAGCGTCTTAAGCCGTTCTTAGCCGTTCATCAGCGTCTTAAGCCGTTCTTACCCGTTCTTTATTGTCTTTAGCCGTTCTTGTCCGTTCTTTAGCCGTTCTTAAGCCGTTTTTAGCCATTCTCCGCCGTTCTTTAGCGTCTTAAGCCGTTCTTAACCGTTCTTAAGCCGTTCTTAGCCGTTCATCAGCGTCTTAAGCCGTTCTTACCCGTTCTTTATTGTCTTTAGCCGTTCTTGACCGTTCTTTAGCCGTTCTTAGCCGTTTTTAAGCCGTTCTTAGCCGTTCTTCGCCGTTCCTCAGCGTCTTAAGCCGTGTTTAGCCGTTCTTCGCCGTTCTTTAGCCATTCTTAACCGTTCTTAGCCGTTCTTCACCGTTCTGAAGCCGTTCTTAGTCGTTCTTGGCCGTTTTTAGCCGTTCTTCACCGTTCTTAAGCCGTTCTTAGCCGTTCTTAGCCGTTTTTAAGCCATTCTTAGCCGTTCTTCAGCATCTTAAGCTGTTCTTAACCGTTCTTAGCCGTTCTTAACCGTTTTTAAGCCGTTCTTAACGTTCTTAGCCGTTCTTTACCGTTCCTTAAGCCGTTCTTCGCCGTTCTTCAGCGTCTTAAGCCGTTCTTGGCCGTTCTTGACCGTTCTTAAGCCGTTCTTAGCCGTTCTTCATCGTTCTTAAGCCGTTCTTAAGCCATTCTTAGCCGTTCTTGACCGTTCTTAAGCCGTTCTTAGCCGTCTTAGCGTTCTTAGCCATTCTTAGCGTTCTTCCGTTCTTAAGCCGTTCTTAGCCTTTCTTTGCCGTTCTTAGCCGTTCTTTGCCGTTCTTTAGCCATTCTTAACCGTTCTTAGCCGTTCTTCACCGTTTTGAAGCCGTTCTTAGTCGTTCTTAGCCATTCTTAGCCGTTCTAAGGCCGTTCTTAGCCGTTCTTTAGCGTTCTTAGCCGTTCTTGATCGTTCTTAAGCCGTTCTTAGCCGTTTTTAAGCCGTTCTTAGCCGTTCTTCGCCGTTCTTCAGCGTCTTAAGCCGTTCTTAGCCGTTCTTCGCCGTTCTTTAGCGTCTTAAGCCGTTCTTAGCCGTTCTTGACCGTTCTTAAGCCGTTCTTAGCCGTTCATCAGCGTCTTAAGCCGTTCTTACCCGTTCTTCATTGTCTTTAGCCGTTCTTGACCGTTCTCTAGCCGTTCTTTAGCCGTTTTTAGCCGTTCTCCGCCGTTCTTTAGCGTCTTAAGCCGTTCTTACCCGTTCTTTATTGTCTTTAGCCGTTCTTGACCGTTCTCTAGCCGTTCTTTAGCGTCTTAAGCCGTTCTTAACCGTTCTTAGCCGTTCTTTGCCATTCTTTAGCCGTTCTTAACCGTTCTTAGCCGTTCTTCACCGTTCTGAAGCCGTTCTTAGTCGTTCTTAGCCGTTCTTAAGCCGTTCTTAGCCGATCATCAGCGTTTAAAGCCGTTCTTAGCCGTTCTTTAGCGTCTTTAGCCGTTCTAAGCCGTTAATCACCGTTCTTAAGCCGTTCTTAGCCGTTCTTCACCGTTCTTAAGCCGTTCTTAGCTATTCTTAAGCCGTTCTTTGCCGTTCTTCACCGTCCTTAAGACGTTCTTAGTCGTTCCTAGCCGTTCTTAAGCCGTTCTTAGCCGTTCTTTGCCGTTTTCAGCGTCTTAAGCCGTTCTTAGCCGTTCTTGAACGTTCTTAAGCCGTTCTTAGCCGTTCTTTGCCGTTCTTTGCCGTTCTTTGCCGTTCTCCGCCGTTCTTTAGCGTCTTAAGCCGTTCTTAACCGTTCTTAGTCGTTTTTTCCCGTTCTTTAGCCGTTTTTAACCGTCCTTAGCCGTTCTTAAGCGTTTTGAAGCCGTTCATCAGCGTCTTAAGCCGTTCTTACCCGTTTTTATCGCTAGCCGTTCTTGACCGTTCTTTAGCCGTTCTTAGCCGTTCTTAAGCCGTTTTAAGCCGTTCTCCGCCGTTCTTTAGCGTCTTAAGCCGTTCTTAACCGTTCTTAGCCGTTCTTTCCCGTTCTTTAGCCGTTCTTAACCGTCCTTAGCCGTTCTTAACCGTTCTTAGCCGTTCTTAAGCCGTTCTTAGCCGTTCTTTAGCGTTCTTAGGCGTTCTTGATCGTTCTTTAGCCGTTCTTAAGCCGTTCTTTGCCGTTCTCCAGCGTCTTAAGCCATTTTTAGCCGTTCTTTAGCGTTCTTAAGCCTTTCTTAGCCGTTCTTAAGCCGTTCTTAGCCCTTCTGCGCCGTTCTTCAACGTCTTAAGCCGTTCTTAACCGTTCTTAGCCATTCCTAACCATTTTTAAGCCGTTCTTAGCCGTTCTTAGCCGATCATCAGCGTCTTAAGCCGTTCTTAGCCGTTCTTTAGCGTCTTTAGCCGTTCTTAGCCGTTTTTAGCCGTTTTTAGCGTTCTCGCCGTTCTTTGGCGTCTTAAGCCGTTCTTAACCGTTCTTAGCCGTTCTTTGCCGTTCTTTAGCCGTTCTTAACCGTTCTTAGCCGTTCTTCACCGTTTTGAAGCCGTTCTTAGTCGTTCTTAGCCATTCTTAGCCGTTCTTAAGCCGTTCTTAGCCGTTCTTTAGCGTTCTTAGCCGTTCTTGATCGTTCTTAAGCCATTCTTAGCCATTCTTCAGCATCTTAAGCCGTTCTTAACCATTCTTAGCCGTTCTTCACCGTTTTTAAGCTGTTCTTAACTGTTCTTATCCATTCTTTATCGCTCTTAAGCCGTTCTTCGCCGTTCTTCAGCATCTTAAGCCGTTCATAGCCGTTCTTGACCGTTCTTCGCCGTTCTTCAGCGTTTTAAGCCGTTCTTAGCCGCTCTTCGCCGTTCTTTAGCGTCTTAAGCCGTTCTTAGCCGTTCTTGACCGTTCTTAAGCCGTTCTTAGCCGTTCATCAGCGTCTTAAGCCGTTCTTATCCGTTCTTTATTGTCTTTAGCCGTTCTTGACCGTTCTCTAGCCGTTCTTTAGCCGTTTTTAGCCGTTCTCCGCCGTTCTTTAGCGTCTTAAGCCGTTCCTAACCGTTCTTTATTGTCTTTAGCCGTTCTTGACCGTTCTCTAGCCGTTCTTTAGCCGTTTTTAGCCGTTCTCCGCCGTTCTTTAGCGTCTTAAGCCGTTCTTAACCGTTCTTAGCCGTTCTTTGCCATTCTTTAGCCGTTCTTAACCGTTCTTAGCCGTTCTTCACCGTTCTAAAGCCGTTCTTAGTCGATCTTAGCCGTTCTTAAGCCGTTCTTAGCCGATCATCAGCGTTCTAAGCCGTTCTTAGCCGTTCTTTAGCGTCTTTAGCCGTTCTAAGCCGTTAATCACCGTTCTTAAGCCCATTCTTAGCCGTTCTTCACCGTTCTTAAGCCGTTCTTAGCTATTCTTAGCCGTTCTTCACCGTTCTTAAGCTGTTCTTTGCCGTTCTTCACCGTCCTTAAGACGTTCTTAGTCGTTCCTAGCCGTTCTTAAGCCGTTCTTAGCCGTTCTTTGCCGTTTTCAGCGTCTTAAGCCGTTCTTAGCCGTTCTTGACCGTTCTTAAGCCGTTCTTAGCCGTTCTTTGCAGTTCTTTGCCGTTCTCCGCCGTTCTTTAGCGTCTTAAGCCGTTCTTAACCGTTCTTAGTCGTTTTTTCCCGTTCTTTAGCCGTTCTTAACCGTCCTTAGCCGTTCTTAAACGTTCTGAAGCCGTTCATCAGCGTCGTAAGCCGTTCTTACCCGTTTTTTAGCGCCTTTAGCCGTTCTTGACCGTTCTTTAGCCGTTCTTAGCCGTTCTTAAGCCGTTTTTAGCCGTTCTCCGCCGTTCTTTAGCGTCTTAAACCGTTCTTAACCGTTCTTAGTCGTTTTTTCCCGTTCTTTAGCCGTTCTTAACCGTCCTTAGCCGTTCTTAAACGTTCTTAGCCGTTCTTAAGCCGTTCTTAGCCGTTCTTTAGCGTTCTTAGGCGTTCTTGATCGTTCTTTAGCCGTTCTTAAGCCGTTCTTTGCCGTTCTCCAGCGTCTTAAGCCATTTTTAGCCGTTCTTTAGCGTTCTTAAGCCTTTCTTAGCCGTTCTTAAGCCGTTCTTAGCCCTTCTGCGCCGTTCTTCAACGTCTTAAGCCGTTCTTCACCGTTCTTAGCCATTCCTTACCATTTTTAAGCCGTTCTTAGCCGTTCTTAGCCGATCATCAGCGTCTTAAGCCGTTCTTAGCCGTTCTTTAGCGCCTTTAGCCGTTCTTAGCCGTTCTTTAGCCGTTTTTAGCCGTTCTCCGCCGTTCTTTAGCGTCTTAAGCCGTTCTTAACCGTTCTTAGCCGTTCTTTGCCGTTCTTTAGCCGTTCTTAACCGTTCTTAGCCGTTCTTCACCGTTTTGAAGCCGTTCTTAGTCGTTCTTAGCCATTCTTAGCCGTTCTTAAGCCGTTCTTAGCCGTTCTTTAGCGTTCTTAGCCGTTCTTGATCGTTCTTAAGCCGTTCTTCGCCGTTCTTCAGCATCTTAAGCCGTTCATAGCCGTTCTTGACCGTTCTTAAGCCGTTCTTAAGCCATTCTTAGCCGTTCTTCACCGTTTTTAAGCTGTTCTTAACTAATCTTATCCATTCTTTATCGCTCTTTAGCCGTTCTTCGCCGTTCTTCAGCATCTTAAGCCGTTCATAGCCGTTCTTGACCGTTCTTAAGCCGTTCTTAGCCATTCTTGATCGTTCTTAAGCCGTTCTTAAGCCATTCTTAGCCGTTCTTGACCGTTCTTAAGCCGTTGTTAGCCGATCTTACCCGTTCTTCACTGTTCTCAAGCTGTTCTTCATCGTTCTTAAGCCATTCTGAGCCGTTCTTTAGCGTTCTTAAGCTGTTCTTAAGCCGTTCTTCGCCGTTCTTTGCCGTTAATCACCGTTCTTTAGCCGTTCTTAGCCGTTCTTCACCGTTCTTAAGCCGTTCTTAGCCGTTCTTCGCCGTTCTTCAGCGTCTTAAGCCGTTCTTAGCCGTTCTTCGCCGTTCTTCAGCGTCTTAAGCCGTTCTTAGCCGTTCATCAGCGTCTTAAGCCGTTCTTACCCGTTCTTTATTGTCTTTAGCCGTTCTTGACCGTTCTTTAGCCGTTCTTAAGCCGTTTTTAGCCATTCTCCGCCGTTCTTTAGCGTCTTAAGCCGTTCTTAACCGTTCTTAAGCCGTTCTTAGCCGTTCATCAGCGTCTTAAGCCGTTCTTACCCGTTCTTTATTGTCTTTAGCCGTTCTTGACCGTTCTTTAGCCGTTCTTAGCCGTTTTTAAGCCGTTCTTAGCCGTTCTTCGCCGTTCCTCAGCGTCTTAAGCCGTGTTTAGCCGTTCTTCGCCGTTCTTTAGCCATTCTTAACCGTTCTTAGCCGTTCTTCACCGTTCTGAAGCCGTTCTTAGTCGTTCTTGGCCGTTTTTAGCCGTTCTTCACCGTTCTTAAGCCGTTCTTAGCCGTTCTTAGCCGTTTTTAAGCCATTCTTAGCCGTTCTTCAGCATCTTAAGCTGTTCTTAACCGTTCTTAGCCGTTCTTAACCGTTTTTAAGCTGTTCTTAACTGTTCTTATCCATTCTTTACCGCTCTTAAGCCGTTCTTCGCCGTTCTTCAGGGTCTTAAGCCGTTCATAGCCGTTCTTGACCGTTCTTAAGCCGTTCTTAGCCATTCTTCATCGTTCTTAAGCCGTTCTTAAGCCATTCTTAGCCGTTCTTGACCGTTCTTAAGCCGTTGTTAGCCGCTCTTAGCCGTTCTTAGCCATTCTTAGCCGTTCTTCACTGTTCTCAATCCGTTCGTAGTCTTTCTTTGCCGTTCTGCACCGTCCTTAAGTCGTTCTTTAGCCATTCTTAACCGTTCTTAGCCGTTCTTTACCGTTTTGAAGCCGTTCTTAGTCGTTCTTAGCCATTCTTAGCCGTTCTAAGGCCGTTCTTAGCCGTTCTTTAGCGTTCTTAGCCGTTCTTGATCGTTCTTAAGCCGTTCTTAGCCGTTTTTAAGCCGTTCTTAGCCGTTCTTCGCCGTTCTTCAGCGTCTTAAGCCGTTCTTAGCCGTTCTTCGCCGTTCTTTAGCGTCTTAAGCCGTTCTTAGCCGTTCTTGACCGTTCTTAAGCCGTTCTTAGCCGTTCATCAGCGTCTTAAGCCGTTCTTACCCGTTCTTCATTGTCTTTAGCCGTTCTTGACCGTTCTCTAGCCGTTCTTTAGCCGTTTTTAGCCGTTCTCCGCCGTTCTTTAGCGTCTTAAGCCGTTCTTACCCGTTCTTTATTGTCTTTAGCCGTTCTTGACCGTTCTCTAGCCGTTCTTTAGCGTCTTAAGCCGTTCTTAACCGTTCTTAGCCGTTCTTTGCCATTCTTTAGCCGTTCTTAACCTTTCTTAGCCGTTCTTCACCGTTCTGAAGCCGTTCTTAGTCGTTCTTAGCCGTTCTTAAGCCGTTCTTAGCCGATCATCAGCGTCTTAAGCCGTTCTTAGCCGTTCTTTACCGTTCTTTAGCCATTCTTAGCCGTTCTTCACCGTTCTTAAGCCGTTCTTAGCCGTTCTTCACCGTTCTTAAGCCGTTCTTAGCCGTTCTTAGCCGTTCTTCACCGTTCTTAAGCCGTTCTTAGCCGTTCTTCACCGTCCTTAAGACGTTCTTAGTCGTTCCTAGCCGTTCTTAAGCCGTTCTTAGCCGTTCTTTGCCGTTCTTCATCGTTCTTAAGCCATTCTGAGCCGTTCTTTAGCGTTCTTAAGCTGTTCTTAAGCCGTTTTTAGCCGTTCTTTGCCGTTAATCACCGTTCTTTAGCCGTTCTTAGCCGTTCTTCACCGTTCTTTAGCCGTTCTTAACCGTCCTTAGCCGTTCTTAAACGTTTTGAAGCCGTTCATCAGCGTCGTAAGCCGTTCTTACCCGTTTTTTAGCGTCTTAAGCCGTTCTTGACCGTTCTTTAGCCGTTCTTAGCCGTTCTTAAGCCGTTTTTAGCCGTTCTCCGCCGTTCTTTAGCGTCTTAAGCCGTTCTTAACCGTTCTTAGCCGTTTTTTGCCGTTCTTAAGCCGTTGTTAACCGTTCTTAGCCGTTCTTAAACGTTCTGAAGCCGTTCTTAACCATTCTTAGCCATTCCTAACCATTTTTAAGCCATTCTTAGCCGATCATCAGCGTCTTAAGCCGTTCTTAGCCGTTATATAGCGTCTTTAGCCGTTCTTAGCCGTTCTTTAGCGTCTTTAGCCGTTCTTGACCGTTCTTAAGCCGTTCTTTGCCGTTCTCCAGCGTCTTAAGCCGTTCTTAGCTGTTCTTCGCCGTTCTTCAGCGTCGTATGCCGTTCTTAGCCGTTCTTGTCCGTTCGTAAAGCGTTCTTAGCCGTTCATCAGCGTCTTTAGCCGTTCTTACCCGTTTTTTAGCGTCTTAAGCCGTTCTTGACCGTTCTTTAGCCGTTCTTAGCCGTTCTTAAGCCGTTTTTAGCCGTTCTCCGCCGTTTTTTAGCGTCTTAAGCCGTTCTTAACCATTCTTAGCCGTTTTTTGCCGTTCTTAAGCCGTTGTTAACCGTTCTTAGCCGTTCTTAAACGTTCTGAAGACGTTCTTAACCGTTCTTAGCCATTCCTAACCATTTTCAAGCCGTTCTTAGCCGTTCTTAGCCGATCATCAGCGTCTTAAGCCGTTCTTAGCCGTTATTTAGCGTCTTTAGCTGTTCTTAGCCGTTCTTTAGCCGTTTTTAACCGTTTTCAATTGTTCTCCACCGTTCTTTAGCGTCTTAAGCCGTTATTAACCGTCCTTTGCCGTTCTTAGCCGTTCTTATCCGTTCTTAGCCGTTCTTCACCGTTCTGATGCCGTTCTTAGCCGTTCTTAAGCCGTTCTTAGCCGATCATCAGCGTCTTAAGCCGTTCTTAGCCGTTCTTTAGCGTCTTAAGCCATTCTTAGCCGTTCTTGACCGTTCTTAAGCCATTTTTAGCCGTTCTTTGCCGTTCTTCAGCGTCTTAAGCCGTTCTTAAGCCATTCTTAACCGTTCTTAGCCGTTCTTCACCGTTCTTAAGCCGTTCTTAGCCGTTCTTAGCCACTCTTAGCTGTTCTTCACCGTTCTTAAGCTGTTCTTAGCTGTTCTTAGCCATTCTTAGCCGTTCTTTACCATTCTCAAGCCATTCTTTGTCTTTTTTGCCGTTCTTAACCGTCCTTAAGCCGTTCGGAGCCATTCTTAGCCGTTCTTCACCGTTCTTAAGCCGTTCTTTGCCGTTCTTTATCGTTCTTGACCGTTCTTAAGCCGTTCTTGACCGTTCTTAAGCCGTTCTTAGCCGTTCATCAGCGTCTTAAGCCGTTCTTAGCCGTTCTTCAACGTTCTTAAGCCGTTCTTAGCCGTTCATCAGCGTCTTAAGCCGTTCTTACTGGTTCTTTAGCGTCTTTAGTCGTTCTTGACCGTTCTTTAGCCGTTCTTAGCTGTTCTTAAGCCGTTCTTAGCCGTTCTTCGCCGTTCTTCAGCGTCTTAAGCCGTTCTTAACCGTTCTTCGCCGGTCTTAACCATTCTTAGCCGTTCTTCATCGTTCTTAAGCCATTCTTAGCTGTTCTTTAGCGTTCTTGACCGTTCTTAAGCCGTTCTTCACCGTTCTTAAGCCGTTCTTAGCCGTTCTTTAGCGTTCTTGACCGTTCTTAAGCCGTTCTTGACCGTTCTTAAGCCGTTCTTAGCCGTTTATCAGCGTCTTAAATCGTTCTTTAGCTGTTCTTAAGCCGTTCTTAGCCGTTCTTCGCCGTTCTTCAGCGTCTTAAGCCGTTCTTAACCGTTCTTCGCCGTTCTTTAGCCGGTCTTAACCATTCTTAGCCGTTAATCACCGTTCTTTAGCCGTTCTCAGCCGTTCTTGACCGTTCTTAAGCCGTTTTTAGCCGTTCTTCGCCGTTCTTCAGCGTCTTAAGCCGTTCTTAGCTGTTCTTAAGCCGTTCTTAGCCGTTCATCAGCGTCTTAAGCCGTTTCTAGCCGTTCTTCAGCGTCTTAAGCCGTTCTTACCCGTTCTTTAGCGTCTTTAGCCGTTCTTGACCGTTCTATAGCCGTTCTTAGCTGTTCTTAAGCCGTTCTTAGCCGTTCTTCACCGTTCTTCAGCGTCTTAAGCCGTTCTTAACCGTTCTTAGCCGTTTTTGACCGTTCTTAAGCTGTTGTTAGCCAATTTAAAGCCGTTCTTCACCGTTCTCAAGCCGTTCGTAGTCGTTCTTTGCCATTCTTCACCGTCCATAAGCCGTTCTGAGCCATTTTTAGCCGTTCTTTAGCGTTCTTAAGCTGTTCATAAGCCGTTTTTAGCCGTTCTTTGCCGTTCTTCAGCATCTTAAGCCGTTCTTGACCGTTCTTAAGCCGTTCTTAGCCGTTCTTGATCGTTCTCAAGCCGTTCTTAGCCGTTCATCAGCGTCTTAAGCCGTTCTTAGCCGTTCTTTAGCGTCTTTAGCCGTTCTTAGCCGTTAATCACCGTTCTTTAGCCGTTCTTAAGCCGTTCTTAGCCGTTCTTAGCCATTCTTAGCTGTTCTTCACCGTTCTTAAGACGTTCTTAGCTGTTCTTAGCCATTCTTAGCCGTTCTTCACCATTCTCAAGCCATTCTTTGTCTTTTTTGCCGTTCTTAACCGTCCTTAAGCCGTTCGGAGCCATTCTTAGCCGTTCTTCACCGTTCTTAAGCCGTTCTTAGCCGTTCTTTAGCGTTCTTAAGCCGTTCTTGACCGTTCTTAAGCCGTTCTTAGCCGTTCATCAGCGTCTTAAGCCGTTCTTAGCCGTTCTTGACCGTTCTTAGCCGTTCTTAAGCCGTTCTTAGCCGTTCTTCAACGTTCTTAAGCCGTTCTTAGCCGTTCATCAGCGTCTTAAGCCGTTCTTACTGGTTCTTTAGCGTCTTTAGTCGTTCTTGACCGTTCTTTAGCCGTTCTTAGCTGTTCTTAAGCCGTTCTTAGCCATTCTTCGCCGTTCTTCAGCGTCTTAAGCCGTTCTTAACCGTTCTTCGCCGTTCTTTAGCCGGTCTTAACCATTCTTAGCCGTTCTTCATCGTTCTTAAGCCATTCTTAGCTGTTCTTTTGCGTTCTTGACCGTTCTTAAGCCGTTCTTAGCCGTTCTTAGCCGTTCTTCAGCGTCTTAAGCCGTTCTTACCGTTCTTTAGCGTAGCCGTTCTTGACCGTTCTTTAGCCGTTCTTAGCTGTTCTTAGACCGTTCTTAGCCGTTCTTTGCCGTTCTTTAGCGTCTTAAGCCGTTCTTAACCGTTCTTAGCCGTTCTTCGCCGTTCTTAAGCCGTTCTTAGCCGTTCTTTAGCGTTCTTGACCGTTCTTAAGCCCTTCTTAGCCGTTCTTGAGCGTTCTTAAGCCGTTTTAGCCGTTCTTGACCGTTCTTAAGCCCTTCTAGCCGTTCTTGAGCGTTCTAAAGCCGTTTTAGCCGTTTTTGACCGTTCTTAAGCCGTTGTTAGCCAATCTTAAGCAGTTCTTCACCGTTCTTAGCCGTTCTTCACCGTTCTCAAGCCGTTCGTAGTCGTTCTTTGCCGTTCTTGACCGTCCTTAAGCCGTTCTGAGCCATTCTTAGCCGTTCTTTAGCGTTCTTAGCCGTTCTTTGCCTATCTTCAGCGTCTTAAGCCGTTCTTAGCCGTTCTTGACCGTTCTTCAGCGTCTTAAGCCTTTCTTAGCCGTTCTTAAGCCGTTCTTTGCCGTTCTTCAGCGTCTTAAGCCGTTCTTAACCGTTCTTAGCCATTCCTAACCATTTTTAAGCCGTTCTTAGCCGTTCTTAAGCCGTTCTTAGCCGTTCATCAGCGTCTTATGTCGTTCTTAGCCGTTCTTGACCGTTCTTAAGCCGTTCTTAGCCGTTCTTAGCCGTTCTTCAGCGTCTTACCGTTCTTGGCTGTTCTTAGCGCCGTTCTTAAGCGTTCGTAAGCCGTTCTTAGCCGTTCTTGACCGTTCTTAAGCCGTTCTTAGCCGTTCATCAGCGTCTTAAGCCGTTCTTACCCGTTCTTTATTGTCTTTAGCCGTTCTTGACCGTTCTTTAGCCGTTCTTAAGCCGTTTTTAGCCGTTCTCCGCCGTTCTTTAGCGTCTTAAGCCGTTCTTAACCGTTCTTAGCCGTTTTTTGCCGTTCTTAAGCCGTTGTTAACCGTTCTTAGCCGTTCTTAAACGTTCTGAAGCCGTTCTTAACCATTCTTAGCCATTCCTAACCATTTTTAAGCCATTCTTAGCCGATCATCAGCGTCTTAAGCCGTTCTTAGCCGTTATATAGCGTCTTTAGCCGTTCTTAGCCGTTCTATAGCGTCTTTAGCCGTTCTTGACCGTTCTTTAGCCGTTCTTAGCTGTTCTTAAGCCGTTCTTAGCCGTTCTTCGCCGCTCTTCAGCGTCTTAAGCCGTTCTTAACCGTTCTTAGCCGTTCTTGACCGTTCTTAGCCATTCTTAGCCGTTCTTGACCGTTCTTAGGCCATTTTTAGCCGTTCTTTGCCGTTCTTCTGCGTCTTAAGCCGTTCTTAGCCGTTCTTGACCGTTCTTAAGCCTTTCTTAGCCGTTCTTAATCTGTTCTTAACCGTTCTTAGCCATTCCTTACCATTTTTAAGCCGTTCTTAGCCGTTCTTAAGCCGTTCTTAGCCGTTCATCAGCGTCTTAAGCCGTTCTTAGCCGTTCTTCAGCGTCTTAAGCCGTTTTTACCCGTTCTTTAGCGTCTTTAGCCGTTCTTGACCGTTCTTTAGCCATTCTTAGCCGTTCTTAAGCCGGTTTTAACCTTTCTTAGCCGTTCTTCATCGTTCTTAAGCCATTCTTAGCCGTTCTTTAGCGTTCTTGACCGTTCTTAAGCCGTTCTTAGCCGTTCTTGACCGTTCTTAAGCCGTTCTTAGCCGTTCTTGACCGTTCTTAAGCCGTTCTTACCCGTTCTTTAGCGTCTTTAGCCGTTCTTGACCGTTCTTTAGCCGTTCTTAGCTGTTCTTAGACCGTTGTTAGTCGTTCTTTGCCGTTCTTTAGCGTCTTAAGCCGTTCTTAACCGTTCTTAGCCGTTCTTCGCCGTTCTTAAGCCATTCTTAGCCCTTCTTTAGCGTTCTTGACCATTCTTAAGCCCTTCCTAGCCGTTCTTGAGCGTTCTTAAGCCGTTTTAAGCCGTTCTTGACCGTTCTTAAGCCCTTCCTAGCCGTTCTTGAGCGTTCTAACGCCGTTTTTAGCCGTTTTTGACCGTTCTTAAGCTGTTGTTAGCCAATCTTAAGCAGTTCTTAACCGTTCTTAGCCGTTCTTCACCATTCTCAAGCCGTTCGTAGTCGTTCTTTGCCGTTCTTCACCGTCCTTAAGCCGTTCTGAGCCATTCTTAGCCGTTCTTTAGCGTTCTTAAGCTGTTCTTAAGCTGTTCTTAAGCCGTTCTTAGCCGTTCTTTGCCATTCTTCAGCGTCTTAAGCCGTTCTTAGCCGTTCTTGACCGTTCTTCAGTGTCTTAAGCCTTTCTTAGCCGTTCTTAAGCCGTTCTTTGCCGTTCTTCAGCGTGTTAAGCCGTTTTTAACCGTTCTTAGCCATTCCTAACCATTTTTAAGCCGTTCTTAAGCCGTTCTTAGCTGTTCATCAGCGTCTTATGTCGTTCTTAGCCGTTCTTGACCGTTCTTAAGCCGTTTTTAGCCGTTCTTTGCCGTTCTTCAGCGTCTTAAGCCGTTCTTAGCTGTTCTTCGCCGTTCTTCAGCGTCGTAAGCCGTTCTTAGCCGTTCTTGACCGTTCGTAAAGCGTTCTTAGCCGTTCATCAGCGTCTTAAGCCGTTCTTACCCGTTTTTTAGCGTCTTAAGCCGTTCTTGACCGTTCTTTAGCCGTTCTTAAGCCGTTTTTAGCCGTTCTCCGCCGTTCTTTAGCGTCTTAAGCCGTTCTTAACCGTTCTTAGCCGTTTTTTGCCGTTCTTAAGCCGTTGTTAACCGTTCTTAGCCGTTCTTAAACGTTCTGAAGCCGTTCTTAACCATTCTTAGCCATTCCTAACCATTTTTAAGCCATTCTTAGCCGATCATCAGCGTCTTAAGCCGTTCTTAGCCGTTATATAGCGTCTTTAGCCGTTCTTAGCCGTTCTTTAGCGTCTTTAGCCGTTCTTGACCGTTCTTAAGCCGTTCTTTGCCGTTCTCCAGCGTCTTAAGCCGTTCTTAGCTGTTCTTCGCCGTTCTTCAGCGTCGTATGCCGTTCTTAGCCGTTCTTGACCGTTCGTAAAGCGTTCTTAGCCGTTCATCAGCGTCTTTAGCCGTTCTTACCCGTTTTTTAGCGTCTTAAGCCGTTCTTGACCGTTCTTTAGCCGTTCTTAGCCGTTCTTAAGCCGTTTTTAGCCGTTCTCCGCCGTTTTTTAGCGTCTTAAGCCGTTCTTAACCATTCTTAGCCGTTTTTTGCCGTTCTTAAGCCGTTGTTAACCGTTCTTAGCCGTTCTTAAACGTTCTGAAGACGTTCTTAACCGTTCTTAGCCATTCCTAACCATTTTTAAGCCGTTCTTAGCCGTTCTTAGCCGATCATCAGCGTCTTAAGCCGTTCTTAGCCGTTATTTAGCGTCTTTAGCTGTTCTTAGCCGTTCTTTAGCCGTTTTTAACCGTTTTCAATTGTTCTCCACCGTTCTTTAGCGTCTTAAGCCGTTATTAACCGTCCTTTGCCGTTCTTAGCCGTTCTTATCCGTTCTTAGCCGTTCTTCACCGTTCTGATGCCGTTCTTAGCCGTTCTTAAGCCGTTCTTAGCCGATCATCAGCGTCTTAAGCCGTTCTTAGCCGTTCTTTAGCGTCTTAAGCCATTCTTAGCCGTTCTTGACCGTTCTTAAGCCATTTTTAGCCGTTCTTTGCCGTTCTTCAGCGTCTTAAGCCGTTCTTAAGCCATTCTTAACCGTTCTTAGCCGTTCTTCACCGTTCTTAAGCCGTTCTTAGCCGTTCTTAGCCACTCTTAGCTGTTCTTCACCGTTCTTAAGCTGTTCTTAGCTGTTCTTAGCCATTCTTAGCCGTTCTTTACCATTCTCAAGCCATTCTTTGTCTTTTTTGCCGTTCTTAACCGTCCTTAAGCCGTTCGGAGCCATTCTTAGCCGTTCTTCACCGTTCTTAAGCCGTTCTTTGCCGTTCTTTATCGTTCTTGACCGTTCTTAAGCCGTTCTTGACCGTTCTTAAGCCGTTCTTAGCCGTTCATCAGCGTCTTAAGCCGTTCTTAGCCGTTCTTCAACGTTCTTAAGCCGTTCTTAGCCGTTCATCAGCGTCTTAAGCCGTTCTTACTGGTTCTTTAGCGTCTTTAGTCGTTCTTGACCGTTCTTTAGCCGTTCTTAGCTGTTCTTAAGCCGTTCTTAGCCGTTCTTCGCCGTTCTTCAGCGTCTTAAGCCGTTCTTAACCGTTCTTCGCCGGTCTTAACCATTCTTAGCCGTTCTTCATCGTTCTTAAGCCATTCTTAGCTGTTCTTTAGCGTTCTTGACCGTTCTTAAGCCGTTCTTCACCGTTCTTAAGCCGTTCTTAGCCGTTCTTTAGCGTTCTTGACCGTTCTTAAGCCGTTCTTGACCGTTCTTAAGCCGTTCTTAGCCGTTTATCAGCGTCTTAAATCGTTCTTTAGCTGTTCTTAAGCCGTTCTTAGCCGTTCTTCGCCGTTCTTCAGCGTCTTAAGCCGTTCTTAACCGTTCTTCGCCGTTCTTTAGCCGGTCTTAACCATTCTTAGCCGTTAATCACCGTTCTTTAGCCGTTCTCAGCCGTTCTTGACCGTTCTTAAGCCGTTTTTAGCCGTTCTTCGCCGTTCTTCAGCGTCTTAAGCCGTTCTTAGCTGTTCTTAAGCCGTTCTTAGCCGTTCATCAGCGTCTTAAGCCGTTTCTAGCCGTTCTTCAGCGTCTTAAGCCGTTCTTACCCGTTCTTTAGCGTCTTTAGCCGTTCTTGACCGTTCTATAGCCGTTCTTAGCTGTTCTTAAGCCGTTCTTAGCCGTTCTTCACCGTTCTTCAGCGTCTTAAGCCGTTCTTAACCGTTCTTAGGCGTTCTTGACCGTTCTTAAGCTGTTGTTAGCCAATTTAAAGCCGTTCTTCACCGTTCTCAAGCCGTTCGTAGTCGTTCTTTGCCATTCTTCACCGTCCATAAGCCGTTCTGAGCCATTTTTAGCCGTTCTTTATCGTTCTTAAGCTGTTCATAAGCCGTTTTTAGCCGTTCTTTGCCGTTCTTCAGCATCTTAAGCCGTTCTTGACCGTTCTTAAGCCGTTCTTAGCCGTTCTTGATCGTTCTCAAGCCGTTCTTAGCCGTTCATCAGCGTCTTAAGCCGTTCTTAGCCGTTCTTAAGCGTCTTTAGCCGTTCTTAGCCGTTAATCACCGTTCTTTAGCCGTTCTTAAGCCGTTCTTAGCCGTTCTTAGCCATTCTTAGCTGTTCTTCACCGTTCTTAAGCCGTTCTTAGCTGTTCTTAGCCATTCTTAGCCGTTCTTCACCATTCTCAAGCCATTCTTTGTCTTTTTTGCCGTTCTTAACCGTCCTTAAGCCGTTCGGAGCCATTCTTAGCCGTTCTTCACCGTTCTTAAGCCGTTCTTAGCCGTTCTTTAGCGTTCTTAAGCCGTTCTTGACCGTTCTTAAGCCGTTCTTAGCCGTTCATCAGCGTCTTAAGCCGTTCTTAGCCGTTCTTGACCGTTCTTAGCCGTTCTTAAGCCGTTCTTAGCCGTTCTTCAACGTTCTTAAGCCGTTCTTAGCCGTTCATCAGCGTCTTAAGCCGTTCTTACTGGTTCTTTAGCGTCTTTAGTCGTTCTTGACCGTTCTTTAGCCGTTCTTAGCTGTTCTTAAGCCGTTCTTAGCCGTTCTTCGCCGTTCTTCAGCGTCTTAAGCCGTTCTTAACCGTTCTTCGCCGTTCTTTAGCCGGTCTTAACCATTCTTAGCCGTTCTTCATCGTTCTTAAGCCATTCTTAGCTGTTCTTTTGCGTTCTTGACCGTTCTTAAGCCGTTCTTAGCCGTTCTTAAGCCGTTCTTAGCCGTTCATCAGCGTCTTAAGCCGTTCTTAGCCATTCTTCAGCGTCTTAAGCCGTTCTTACCCGTTCTTTAGCGTCTTTAGCCGTTCTTGACCGTTCTTTAGCCGTTCTTAGCTGTTCTTAGACCGTTGTTAGTCGTTCTTTGCCGTTCTTTAGCGTCTTAAGCCGTTCTTAACCGTTCTTAGCCGTTCTTCGCCGTTCTTAAGCCATTCTTAGCCCTTCTTTAGCGTTCTTGACCGTTCTTAAGCCCTTCCTAGCCGTTCTTGAGCGTTCTAAAGCCGTTTTTAGCCGTTCTTGACCGTTCTTAAGCCCTTCCTAGCCGTTCTTGAGCGTTCTAAAGCCGTTTTTAGCCGTTTTTGACCGTTCTTAAGCTGTTCTTAAGCCATTCTTAGCCGTTCTTTCCCGTTCTTCAGCGTCTTAAGCCGTTCTTAAGCCGTTCTTAGCCATTCATCAGCGTCTTGAGCCGTTCTTAGCCGTTCTTCAGCTGTTCTTAGCTGTTCTTAGCCATTCTTAGCCGTTCTTCACCATTCTCAAGCCATTCTTTGTCTTTTTTGCCGTTCTTAACCGTCCTTAAGCCGTTCTTCACCGTTCTTAGCCGTTCTTCATGGTTCTTAAGCCATTCTTAGCCGTTCTTTAGCGTTCTTAAGCTGTTCTTAAGCCGTTCATCAGCGTCTTAAGCCGTTCTTACCCCTTCTTTAGCGTCTTTAGCCGTTCTTGACCGTTCTTTAGCCGTTCTTAGCTGTTCTTAAGCCGTCTTTAGCCGTTCTTCGCCGTTCTTCAGCGTCTTAAGCCGTTCTTTACCGGTCTTAGCCG
Source organism: Marisa cornuarietis (assembly GCA_004794655.1). Lineage (NCBI taxonomy): Eukaryota > Metazoa > Mollusca > Gastropoda > Architaenioglossa > Ampullariidae > Marisa > Marisa cornuarietis. The sequence continues at coordinate 42,948 of SMMW01000222.1, forward strand.
TTCTTTGCCGTTCTTTAGCCGGTCTTAACCATTCTTAGCCCTTCTTCATTGTTCTTAAGCCATTCTTCACCGTTCTCAAGCCGTTCGTAGTCATTCTTTGCCGTTCTTGACCGTCCTTAAGCCGTTCTGAGCCATTCTTAGACGTTCTTTAGCGTTCTTAGCCGTTCTTTGCCTATCTTCAGCGTCTTAAGCCGTTCTTAGCCGTTCTTGACCGTTCTTCAGCGTCTTAAGCCTTTCTTAGCCGTTCTTAAGCCGTTCTTTGCCGTTCTTCAGCGTCTTAAGCCGTTCTTAACCGTTCTTAGCCATTCCTAACCATTTTTAAGCCGTTCTTAGCCGTTCTTAAGCCGTTCTTAGCCGTTCATCAGCGTCTTATGTCGTTCTTAGCCGTTCTTTAGCGTCTTTATCCGTTCTTAGCCGTTAATCACCATTCTTTAGCCGTTCTTAGCCGTTCTTGACCGTTCTTAAGCCGTTCTTTGCCGTTCTCCAGCGTCTTAAGCCGTTCTTAGCTGTTCTTCGCCGTTCTTCAGCGTCGTATGCCGTTCTTAGCCGTTCTTGACCGTTCGTAAAGCGTTCTTAGCCGTTCATCAGCGTCTTTAGCCGTTCTTACCCGTTTTTTAGCGTCTTAAGCCGTTCTTGACCGTTCTTTAGCCGTTCTTAGCCGTTCTTAAGCCGTTTTTAGCCGTTCTCCGCCGTTCTTTAGCGTCTTAAGCCGTTCTTAACCATTCTTAGCCGTTTTTTGCCGTTCTTAAGCCGTTGTTAACCGTTCTTAGCCGTTCTTAAACGTTCTGTAGACGTTCTTAACCGTTCTTAGCCATTCCTAACCATTTTTAAGTCGTTCTTAGCCGTTCTTAGCCGATCATCAGCGTCTTAAGCCGTTCTTAGCCGTTATTTAGCGTCTTTAGCTGTTCTTAGCCGTTCTTTAGCCGTTTTTAACCGTTTTCAATTGTTCTCCACCGTTCTTTAGCGTCTTAAGCCGTTATTAACCGTTCTTTGCCGTTCTTAGCCGTTCTTATCCGTTCTTAGCCGTTCTTCACCGTTCTGATGCCGTTCTTAGCCGTTCTTAAGCCGTTCTTAGCCGATCATCAGCGTCTTAAGCCGTTCTTAGCCGTTCTTTAGCGTCTTAAGCCATTCTTAGCCGTTCTTGACCGTTCTTAAGCCATTTTTAGCCGTTCTTTGCCGTTCTTCAGCGTCTTAAGCCGTTCTTAAGCCATTCTTAACCGTTCTTAGCCGTTCTTCACCGTTCTTAAGCCGTTCTTAGCCGTTCTTAGCCACTCTTAGCTGTTCTTCACCGTTCTTAAGCTGTTCTTAGCTGTTCTTAGCCATTCTTAGCCGTTCTTCATCGTTCTTAAGCCATTCTTAGCCGTTCTTTAGCGTTCTTAAGCTGTTCTTAAGCCGTTTTTAGCCGTTCTTTGCCGTTCTTGACAGTTCTTTAGCCGTTCTTTGCCGTTCTTTATCGTTCTTGACCGTTCTTAAGCCGTTCTTGACCGTTCTTAAGCCGTTCTTAGCCGTTCATCAGCGTCTTAAGCCGTTCTTAGCCGTTCTTCAACGTTCTTAAGCCGTTCTTAGCCGTTCATCAGCGTCTTAAGCCGTTCTTACTGGTTCTTTAGCGTCTTTAGTCGTTCTTGACCGTTCTTTAGCCGTTCTTAGCTGTTCTTAAGCCGTTCTTAGCCGTTCTTCGCCGTTCTTCAGCGTCTTAAGCCGTTCTTAACCGTTCTTCGCCGGTCTTAACCATTCTTAGCCGTTCTTCATCGTTCTTAAGCCATTCTTAGCTGTTCTTTAGCGTTCTTGACCGTTCTTTAGCGTTCTTCACCGTTCTTAAGCCGTTCTTAGCCGTTCTTTAGCGTTCTTGACCGTTCTTAAGCCGTTCTTGACCGTTCTTAAGCCGTTCTTAGCCGTTTATCAGCGTCTTAAATCGTTCTTTAGCTGTTCTTAAGCCGTTCTTAGCCGTTCTTCGCCGTTCTTCAGCGTCTTAAGCCGTTCTTAACCGTTCTTCGCCGTTCTTTAGCCGGTCTTAACCATTCTTAGCCGTTAATCACCGTTCTTTAGCCGTTCTCAGCCGTTCTTGACCGTTCTTAAGCCGTTTTTAGCCGTTCTTCGCCGTTCTTCAGCGTCTTAAGCCGTTCTTAGCTGTTCTTAAGCCGTTCTTAGCCGTTCATCAGCGTCTTAAGCCGTTTCTAGCCGTTCTTCAGCGTCTTAAGCCGTTCTTACCCGTTCTTTAGCGTCTTTAGCCGTTCTTGACCGTTCTATAGCCGTTCTTAGCTGTTCTTAAGCCGTTCTTAGCCGTTCTTCACCGTTCTTCAGCGTCTTAAGCCGTTCTTAACCGTTCTTAGCCGTTTTTGACCGTTCTTAAGCTGTTGTTAGCCAATTTAAAGCCGTTCTTCACCGTTCTCAAGCCGTTCGTAGTCGTTCTTTGCCATTCTTCACCGTCCATAAGCCGTTCTGAGCCATTTTTAGCCGTTCTTTAGCGTTCTTAAGCTGTTCATAAGCCGTTTTTAGCCGTTCTTTGCCGTTCTTCAGCATCTTAAGCCGTTCTTGACCGTTCTTAAGCCGTTCTTAGCCGTTCTTGATCGTTCTCAAGCCGTTCTTAGCCGTTCATCAGCGTCTTAAGCCGTTCTTAGCCGTTCTTTAGCGTCTTTAGCCGTTCTTAGCCGTTAATCACCGTTCTTTAGCCGTTCTTAAGCCGTTCTTAGCCGTTCTTAGCCATTCTTAGCTGTTCTTCACCGTTCTTAAGCCGTTCTTAGCTGTTCTTAGCCATTCTTAGCCGTTCTTCACCATTCTCAAGCCATTCTTTGTCTTTTTTGCCGTTCTTAACCGTCCTTAAGCCGTTCGGAGCCATTCTTAGCCGTTCTTCACCGTTCTTAAGCCGTTCTTAGCCGTTCTTTAGCGTTCTTAAGCCGTTCTTGACCGTTCTTAAGCCGTTCTTAGCCGTTCATCAGCGTCTTAAGCCGTTCTTAGCCGTTCTTGACCGTTCTTAGCCGTTCTTAAGCCGTTCTTAGCCGTTCTTCAACGTTCTTAAGCCGTTCTTAGCCGTTCATCAGCGTCTTAAGCCGTTCTTACTGGTTCTTTAGCGTCTTTAGTCGTTCTTGACCGTTCTTTAGCCGTTCTTAGCTGTTCTTAAGCCGTTCTTAGCCATTCTTCGCCGTTCTTCAGCGTCTTAAGCCGTTCTTAACCGTTCTTCGCCGTTCTTTAGCCGGTCTTAACCATTCTTAGCCGTTCTTCATCGTTCTTAAGCCATTCTTAGCTGTTCTTTTGCGTTCTTGACCGTTCTTAAGCCGTTCTTAGCCGTTCTTGATCGTTCTTAAGCCGTTATTAGCCTTCTTAAGCCGTTCTTAGCCGTTCATCAGCGTCTTAAGCCGTTCTTAGCCATTCTTCAGCGTCTTAAGCCGTTCTTACCCGTTCTTTAGCGTCTTTAGCCGTTCTTGACCGTTCTTTAGCCGTTCTTAGCTGTTCTTAGACCGTTGTTAGTCGTTCTTTGCCGTTCTTTAGCGTCTTAAGCCGTTCTTAACCGTTATTAGCCGTTCTTCGCCGTTCTTAAGCCATTCTTAGCCCTTCTTTAGCGTTCTTGACCGTTCTTAAGCCCTTCCTAGCCGTTCTTGAGCGTTCTTAAGCCGTTTTTAGCCGTTCTTGACCGTTCTTAAGCCCTTCCTAGCCGTTCTTGAGCGTTCTAAAGCCGTTTTTAGCCGTTTTTGACCGTTCTTAAGCTGTTGTTAGCCAATCTTAAGCAGTTCTTAACCGTTCTTAGCCGTTCTTCACCATTCTCAAGCCGTTCGTAGTCGTTCTTTGCCGTTCTTCACCGTCCTTAAGCCGTTCTGAGCCATTCTTAGCCGTTCTTTAGTGTTCTTAAGCTGTTCTTAAGCCGTTCTTTGCCGTTCTTCAGCATCTTAAGCCGTTTTTAACCGTTCTTAGCCATTCCTAACCATTTTTAAGCCGTTCTTAGCCGTTCTTAAGCCCTTCCTAGCCGTTCTTGAGCGTTCTAAAGCCGTTTTTAGCCGTTTTTGACCGTTCTTAAGCTGTTGTTAGCCAATCTTAAGCAGTTCTTAACCGTTCTTAGCCGTTCTTCACCATTCTCAAGCCGTTCGTAGTCGTTCTTTGCCGTTCTTCACCGTCCTTAAGCCGTTCTGAGCCATTCTTAGCCGTTCTTTAGCGTTCTTAAGCTGTTCTTAAGCCGTTCTTAGCCGTTCTTTGCCATTCTTCAGCGTCTTAAGCCGTTCTTAGCCGTTCTTGACCGTTCTTCAGTGTCTTAAGCCTTTCTTAGCCGTTCTTAAGCCGTTCTTTGCCGTTCTTCAGCGTGTTAAGCCGTTTTTAACCGTTCTTAGCCATTCCTAACCATTTTTAAGCCATTCTTAGCCGTTCTTAAGCCGTTCTTAGCTGTTCATCAGCGTCTTATGTCGTTCTTAGCCGTTCTTGACCGTTCTTAAGCCGTTTTTAGCCGTTCTTTGCCGTTCTTCAGCGTCTTAAGCCGTTCTTAGCTGTTCTTCGCCGTTCTTCAGCGTCGTAAGCCGTTCTTAGCCGTTCTTGACCGTTCGTAAAGCGTTCTTAGCCGTTCATCAGCGTCTTAAGCCGTTCTTACCCGTTTTTTAGCGTCTTAAGCCGTTTTTGACCGTTCTTTAGCCGTTCTTAAGTCGTTTTTAGCCGTTCTCCGCCGTTCTTTAGCGTTTTAAGCCGTTCTTAACCGTTCTTAGCCGTTTTTTGCCGTTCTTAAGCCGTTGTTAACCGTTCTTAGCCGTTCTTAAACGTTCTGAAGCCGTTCTTAACCATTCTTAGCCATTCCTAACCATTTTTAAGCCATTCTTAGCCGATCATCAGCGTCTTAAGCCGTTCTTAGCCGTTATATAGCGTCTTTAGCCGTTCTTAGCCGTTCTATAGCGTCTTTAGCCGTTCTTGACCGTTCTTTAGCCGTTCTTAGCTGTTCTTAAGCCGTTCTTAGCCGTTCTTCGCCGCTCTTCAGCGTCTTAAGCCGTTCTTAACCGTTCTTAGCCGTTCTTGACCGTTCTTAGCCATTCTTAGCCGTTCTTGACCGTTCTTAGGCCATTTTTAGCCGTTCTTTGCCGTTCTTCTGCGTCTTAAGCCGTTCTTAGCCGTTCTTGAAGGTTCTTAAGCCTTTCTTAGCCGTTCTTAATCCGTTCTTAACCGTTCTTAGCCATTCCTTACCATTTTTAAGCCGTTCTTAGCCGTTCTTAAGCCGTTCTTAGCCGTTCATCAGCGTCTTAAGCCGTTCTTAGCCGTTCTTCAGCGTCTTAAGCCGTTTTTACCCGTTCTTTAGCGTCTTTAGCCGTTCTTGACCGTTCTTTAGCCATTCTTAGCCGTTCTTAAGCCGGTTTTAACCTTTCTTAGCCGTTCTTCATCGTTCTTAAGCCATTCTTAGCCGTTCTTTAGCGTTCTTGACCGTTCTTAAGCCGTTCTTAGCCGTTCTTGACCGTTCTTAAGCCGTTCTTAGCCGTTCTTCACCGTTCTTAAGCCGTTCTTACCGTTCTTTAGCGTCTTTAGCCGTTCTTGACCGTTCTTTAGCCGTTCTTAGCTGTTCTTAGGCCGTTGTTAGTCGTTCTTTGCCGTTCTTTAGCGTCTTAAGCCGTTCTTAACCGTTCTTAGCCGTTCTTCGCCGTTCTTAAGCCATTCTTAGCCCTTCTTTAGCGTTCTTGACCATTCTTAAGCCCTTCCTAGCCGTTCTTGAGCGTTCTTAAGCCGTTTTAAGCCGTTCTTGACCGTTCTTAAGCCCTTCCTAGCCGTTCTTGAGCGTTCTAACGCCGTTTTTAGCCGTTTTTGACCGTTCTTAAGCTGTTGTTAGCCAATCTTAAGCAGTTCTTAACCGTTCTTAGCCGTTCTTCACCATTCTCAAGCCGTTCGTAGTCGTTCTTTGCCGTTCTTCACCGTCCTTAAGCCGTTCTGAGCCATTCTTAGCCGTTCTTTAGCGTTCTTAAGCTGTTCTTAAGCTGTTCTTAAGCCGTTCTTAGCCGTTCTTTGCCATTCTTCAGCGTCTTAAGCCGTTCTTAGCCGTTCTTGACCGTTCTTCAGTGTCTTAAGCCTTTCTTAGCCGTTCTTAAGCCGTTCTTTGCCGTTCTTCAGCGTGTTAAGCCGTTTTTAACCGTTCTTAGCCATTCCTAACCATTTTTAAGCCGTTCTTAAGCCGTTCTTAGCTGTTCATCAGCGTCTTATGTCGTTCTTAGCCGTTCTTGACCGTTCTTAAGCCGTTTTTAGCCGTTCTTTGCCGTTCTTCAGCGTCTTAAGCCGTTCTTAGCTGTTCTTCGCCGTTCTTCAGCGTCGTAAGCCGTTCTTAGCCGTTCTTGACCGTTCGTAAAGCGTTCTTAGCCGTTCATCAGCGTCTTAAGCCGTTCTTACCCGTTTTTTAGCGTCTTAAGCCGTTCTTGACCGTTCTTTAGCCGTTCTTAGCCGTTCTTAAGCCGTTTTTAGCCGTTCTCCGCCGTTCTTTAGCGTCTTAAGCCGTTCTTAACCGTTCTTAGCCGTTTTTTGCCGTTCTTAAGCCGTTGTTAACCGTTCTTAGCCGTTCTTAAACGTTCTGAAGCCGTTCTTAACCATTCTTAGCCATTCCTAACCATTTTTAAGCCATTCTTAGCCGATCATCAGCGTCTTAAGCCGTTCTTAGCCGTTATATAGCGTCTTTAGCCGTTCTTAGCCGTTCTATAGCGACTTTAGCCGTTCTTGACCGTTCTTTAGCCGTTCTTAGCTGTTCTTAAGCCGTTCTTAGCCGTTCTTCGCCGCTCTTCAGCGTCTTAAGCCGTTCTTAACCGTTCTTAGCCGTTCTTGACCGTTCTTAGCCATTCTTAGCCGTTCTTGACCGTTCTTAGGCCATTTTTAGCCGTTCTTCTGCGTCTTAAGCCGTTCTTAGCCGTTCTTGACCGTTCTTAAGCCTTTCTTAGCCGTTCTTAATCTGTTCTTAACCGTTCTTAGCCATTCCTTACCATTTTTAAGCCGTTCTTAGCCGTTCTTAAGCCGTTCTTAGCCGTTCATCAGCGTCTTAAGCCGTTCTTAGCCGTTCTTCAGCGTCTTAAGCCGTTTTTACCCGTTCTTTAGCGTCTTTAGCCGTTCTTGACCGTTCTTTAGCCATTCTTAGCCGTTCTTAAGCCGGTCTTAACCTTTCTTAGCCGTTCTTCATCGTTCTTAAGCCATTCTTAGCCGTTCTTTAGCGTTCTTGACCGTTCTTAAGCCGTTCTTAGCCGTTCTTGACCGTTCTTAAGCCGTTCTTAGCCGTTCTTGACCGTTCTTAAGCCGTTCTTACCCGTTCTTTAGCGTCTTTAGCCGTTCTTGACCGTTCTTTAGCCGTTCTTAGCTGTTCTTAGACCGTTGTTAGTCGTTCTTTGCCGTTCTTTAGCGTCTTAAGCCGTTCTTAACCGTTCTTAGCCGTTCTTCGCCGTTCTTAAGCCATTCTTAGCCCTTCTTTAGCGTTCTTGACCGTTCTTAAGCCCTTCCTAGCCGTTCTTGAGCGTTCTTAAGCCGTTTTTAGCCGTTCTTGACCGTTCTTAAGCCCTTCCTAGCCGTTCTTGAGCGTTCTAAAGCCGTTTTTAGCCGTTTTTGACCGTTCTTAAGCTGTTGTTAGCCAATCTTAAGCAGTTCTTAACCGTTCTTAGCCGTTCTTCACCATTCTCAAGCCGTTCGTAGTCGTTCTTTGCCGTTCTTCACCGTCCTTAAGCCGTTCTGAGCCATTCTTAGCCGTTCTTTAGTGTTCGTAAGCTGTTCTTAAGCTGTTCTTAAGCCGTTCTTAGCCGTTCTTTGCCATTCTTCAGCCGTTCTTAGCCGTTCTTGACCGTTCTTAAGCTGTTGTTAGCCGTTCTTAAGCCATCCTTAACAGTTCTTAGCCGTTCTTCACCGTTCTCAAGCCGTTCTTAGCCGTTCTTGATCGTTCTTAAGCCGTTCTTAGCCGTTCTTGACCGTTCTTAAGCTGTTGTTAGCCGTTCTTAAGCCATTTTTAACCGTCCTTAGCCGTTCTTCACCGTTCTCAAGCCGTTCGTAGTCGTTTTTTGCCGTTCTTCACCGTCCTTAGGCCGTTCTAAGCCATTCTTAACCGTTCTTCATCGTTCTTAAGCCTTTCTTAGCCGTTCTTTAGCGTTCTTAAGCTGTTCTGAAGCCGTTTTTAGCCATTTTTTGCCGTTCTTCAGCGTCTTCAGCCATTCTTAGCCGTTCTTGACCGTTCTTCAGCGTCTTAAGCCGTTCTTAGCCGTTCTTGACCGTTTTTAAGCCGTTCTTAAGCCGTTCTTAGCCGTTCTTCGCCGTTCTTCAACGTCTTAAGCCGTTCTCAACCGTTTTTAGCCATTCCTAACCATTTTTAAGCCGTTCTTAGCCATTGTTAAGCCGTTCTTCATTGTCCTTAAGCCATTCTTAGCCGTTCTTTAGCGTTCTTGACCGTTCTTAAGCCGTTCTTAGCCGTTCTTGATCGTTCTTAAGCCGTTCTTAGCCGTTCTTGACCGTTCTAAAGCTGTTGTTAGCCGTTCTTAAGCCGTTCTTAGCTGTTCATAAGCGTCTTAAGCTGTTCTTAGCCGTTCTTGACCGTTCTTAGCCGTTCTTAAGCTGTTCTTAGCCGTTCTTCAACGTTCTTAAGCCGTTCTTAGCCGTTCATCAGCGTCTTAAGCCGTTCTTACCCGTTCTTTAGCGTCTTTAGCCGTTCTTGACCGTTCTTTAGCCGTTCTTAGCTGTTCTTAAGCCGTACTTAGCCGTTTTTCGCCGTTCTTCAGCGTCTTAAGTCGTTCTTAACCGTTCTTAGCCGTTCGCCGTTTTTTAGCCGGTCTTAACCATTCTTAGCCGTTCTTCATCGTTCTTAAGCCATTCTTAGCCGTTCTTTAGCGTTCTTGATCGTTCTTTAGCCGTTCTTAGCTGTTCTTAAGCCGTACTTAGCCGTTTTTCGCCGTTCTCTAGCGTCTTAAGCCGTTCTTAACCGTTCTTAGCCGTTCTTTGCCGTTTTTTAGCCGGTCTTAACCATTCTCAGCCGTTCTTCATCGTTCTTAAGCCATTCTTAGCCGTTCTTTAGCGTTCTTGATCGTTCTTAAGCCGTTCTTAGCCGTTCTTGACCGTTCTTTAGCCGTTCTTAGCCGTTCTTAAGCCGTTTTCAGCCGTTCTCCGCCGTTCTTTAGCGTCTTAAGCCGTTCTTAACCGTTCTTAGCCGTTTTTTGCCGTTCTTTAGCCGTTCTTAACCGTTCTTTGCCGTTCTTAAACGTTCTTAAGCCGTTCTTAGCCGTTCTTGATCGTTCTTAAGCCGTTCTTAAGTCGTTCTTAGCCGTTCTTTTCCGTTCTTTAGCGTCTTAAGCCATTCTTAGCCGTTCTTTAGCGTTATTAAGCCTTTCTTAGCCGTTCTTAACCCGTTCTTAGCCCTTTTGCGCCGTTCTTCAGCGTCTTAAGCCGTTCTTAACCGTTCTTAGCCATTCCTAACCATTTTTAAGCCGTTCTTAGCCGTTCTTAGCTTATCATCAGCGTCTTAAGCCGTTCTTAGCCGTTCTTTAGCGTCTTTAGCCGTTCTTTTCCGTTAATCACCGTTCTTTAGCCGTTCTTAGCCGTTCTTGACCGTTCTTAAGCCGTTTTTAGCCTTTCTTCGCCGTTTTTCAGCGTCTTAAGCCGTTCTTAGCCGTTCTTCGCCGTTCTTCAGCGTCTTAAGCCGTTCTTAGCCGTTCTTCGCCGTTCTTCAGCGTCTTAAGCCGTTCTTAGCCGTTCTTCGCCGTTCTTTAGCGTCTTAAGCCGTTCTTACCCGTTCTTTATTGTCTTTAGCCGTTCTTGACCGTTCTCTAGCCGTTCTTTAGCCGTTTTTAGCCGTTCTCCGCCGTTCTTTAGCGTCTTAAGCCGTTCTTAACCGTTCTTAGCCGTTCTTTGCCATTCTTTAGCCGTTCTTAACCGTTCTTAGCCGTTCTTCACCGTTCTGAAGCCGTTCTTAGTCGTTCTTAGCCGTTCTTAAGCCGTTCTTAGCCGATCATCAGCGTTTAAAGCCGTTCTTAGCCGTTCTTTAGCGTCTTTAGCCGTTCTACGCCGTTAATCACCGTTCTTAAGCCGTTCTTAGCCGTTCTCCACCGTTCTTAAGCCGTTCTTAGCTATTCTTAGCCGTTCTTCACCGTTCTTAAGCCGTTCTTTGCCGTTCTTTACCGTCCTTAAGACGTTCTTAGTCGTTCCTAGCCGTTCTTAAGCCGTTCTTAGCCGTTCTTTGCCGTTTTCAGCGTCTTAAGCCGTTCTTAGCCGTTCTTAGCCATTCTTAGCTGTTCTTCACCGTTCTTAAGCCGTTCTTAGCTGTTCTTAGCCATTCTTAGCCGTTCTTCACCATTCTCAAGCCATTCTTTGTCTTTTTTGCCGTTCTTAACCGTCCTTAAGCCGTTCGGAGCCATTCTTAGCCGTTCTTCACCGTTCTTAAGCCGTTCTTAGCCGTTCTTTAGCGTTCTTAAGCCGTTCTTGACCGTTCTTAAGCCGTTCTTAGCCGTTCATCAGCGTCTTAAGCCGTTCTTAGCCGTTCTTGACCGTTCTTAGCCGTTCTTAAGCCGTTCTTAGCCGTTCTTCAACGTTCTTAAGCCGTTCTTAGCCGTTCATCAGCGTCTTAAGCCGTTCTTACTGGTTCTTTAGCGTCTTTAGTCGTTCTTGACCGTTCTTTAGCCGTTCTTAGCTGTTCTTAAGCCGTTCTTAGCCGTTCTTCGCCGTTCTTCAGCGTCTTAAGCCGTTCTTAACCGTTCTTCGCCGTTCTTTAGCCGGTCTTAACCATTCTTAGCCGTTCTTCATCGTTCTTAAGCCATTCTTAGCTGTTCTTTTGCGTTCTTGACCGTTCTTAAGCCGTTCTTAGCCGTTCTTGATCGTTCTTAAGCCGTTATTAGCCGTTCTTAAGCCGTTCTTAGCCGTTCATCAGCGTCTTAAGCCGTTCTTAGCCATTCTTCAGCGTCTTAAGCCGTTCTTACCCGTTCTTTAGCGTCTTTAGCCGTTCTTGACCGTTCTTTAGCCGTTCTTAGCTGTTCTTAGACCGTTGTTAGTCGTTCTTCGCCGTTCTTTAGCGTCTTAAGCCGTTCTTAACCGTTCTTAACCGTTCTTAGCCGTTCTTCGCCGTTCTTAAGCCATTCTTAGCCCTTCTTTAGCGTTCTTGACCGTTCTTAAGCCCTTCCTAGCCGTTCTTGAGCGTTCTTAAGCCGTTTTTAGCCGTTCTTGACCGTTCTTAAGCCCTTCCTAGCGGTTCTTAAGCGTTCTTAAGCCGTTTTTAGCCGTTCTTGACCGTTCTTAAGCTGTTGTTAGCCAATCTTAAGCAGTTCTTAACCGTTCTTAGCCGTTCTTCACCATTCTCAAGCCGTTCGTAGTCGTTCTTTGCCGTTCTTCACCGTCCTTAAGCCGTTCTGAGCAATTCTTAGCCGTTCTTTAGCGTTCTTAAGCTGTTCTTAAGCTGTTCTTAGCCGTTCTTTGCCATTCTTCAGCGTCTTAAGCCTTTCTTAACCGTTCTTAGCCATTCCTAACCATTTTTAAGCCGTTCTTAGCCGTTCTTAGCTTATCATCAGCGTCTTAAGCCGTTCTTAGCCGTTCTTTAGCGTCTTTAGCCGTTCTTTTCCGTTAATCACCGTTCTTTAGCCGTTCTTAGCCGTTCTTGACCGTTCTTAAGCCGTTTTTAGCCTTTCTTCGCCGTTTTTCAGCGTCTTAAGCCGTTCTTAGCCGTTCTTCGCCGTTCTTCAGCGTCTTAAGCCGTTCTTAGCCGTTCTTCGCCGTTCTTTAGCGTCTTAAGCCGTTCTTAGCCGTTTTTGATCGTTCTCTAGCCGTTCTTAGCCGTTCTTTAGCCGTTTTTAGCCGTTCTCCGCCGTTCTTTAGCGTCTTAAGCCGTTCTTAACCGTTCTTAGCCGTTCTTTGCCATTCTTTAGCCGTTCTTAACCGTTCTTAGCCGTTCTTCACCGTTCTGAAGCGGTTCTTAGTCGTTCTTAGCCGTTCTTAAGCCGTTCTTAGCCGATCATCAGCGTCTTAAGCCGTTACGTTCTTAGCCGTTCTTTAGCGTCTTTAGCCGTTCTTTAGCCGTTCTTCACCGTTCTTAACCGTTCTTAGCCGTTCTTCACCGTTGTTAAGCTGTTCTTAGCCGTTCTTAGCCATTCTTAGCCGTTCTTCACCGTTCTTAAGCCGTTCTTAGTCGTTATTTGCCGTTCTTCACCGTCCTTAAGCCGTTCTTTAGCGTTTTTAGCCGTTCTTGACCGTTCTTAAGCCATTCTTAGCCGTTCTTGACCGTTCTTAAGCCGTTTTTAGCCGTTCTTCGCCGTTCTTCAGCGTCTTAAGTCGTTCTTAGCTGTTCTTCGCTGATCTTCAGCGTCTTAAGCCAATCTTAGCCGTTCTTGACCGTTCGTAAGCCGTTCTTAGCCGTTCATCAGCGTCGTAAGCCGTTCTTACCCGTTTTTTAGCGTCTTTAGCCGTTCTTGACCGTTCTTTAGCCGTTCTTAGCCGTTCTTAAGCCGTTTTTAGCCGTTCTCCGCCGTTCTTTAGCGTCTTAAGCCGTTCTTAACCGTTCTTAGTCGTTTTTTCCCGTTCTTTAGCCGTTCTTTAGCCGTTCTTAACCGTCCTTAGCCGTTCTTAAACGTTCTGAAGCCGTTCTTAGTCGTTCTTAGCCGTTTTTAGACGTTCTTTACCGTTCTTAAGCCTTTCTTAGCCGTTCTTTAGCGTTCTTAGCCGTTCTTGATCGTTCTTTAGCCGTTCTTAAGCCGTTCTTTGCCGTTCTTCAGCGTCTTAAGCCATTTTTAGCCGTTCTTTAGCGTTCTTAAGCCTTTCTTTGCCGTTCTTAAGCCGTTCTTAGCCCTTCCCTGCCGTTCTTTAACGTCTTAAGCCGTTCTTAATCGTTCTTAGCCATTCCTAACCATTTTTAAGCCGTTCTTAGCCGTTCTTAGCCGATCATCAGCGTCTTAAGCCGTTCTTAGCCGTTCTTAAGCCGTTTTTAGCCGTTCTCCGCCGTTCTTTATCGTCTTAAGCCGTTCTTAACCGTTCTTAGTCGTTTTTTCCCGTTCTTTAGCCGTTCTTTAGCCGTTCTTAACCGTCCTTAGCCGTTCTTAAACGTTCTGAAGCCGTTCTTAGTCGTTCTTAGCCGTTTTTAGCCGTTCTTTACCGTTCTTAAGCCTTTCTTAGCCGTTCTTTAGCGTTCTTAGCCGTTCTTGATCGTTCTTTAGCCGTTCTTAAGCCGTTCTTTGCCGTTCTTCAGCGTCTTAAGCCATTTTTAGCCGTTCTTTAGCGTTCTTAAGCCTTTCTTTGCCGTTCTTAAGCCGTTCTTAGCCCTTCCCTGCCGTTCTTTAACGTCTTAAGCCGTTCTTAGCCATTCCTAACCATTTTTAAGCCGTTCTTAGCCGTTCTTAGCCGATCATCAGCGTCTTAAGCCGTTCTTAGACGTTCTTTAGCGCCTTTAGCCGTTTTTTAGCCGTTTTTAGCCGTTCTCCGCCGTTCTTTAGCGTCTTAAGCCGTTCTTAACCGTTCTTAGCCGTTCTTTGCCGTTCTTTAGCCGTTCTTAACCGTTCTTAGCCGTTCTTCACCGTTCTGAAGCCGTTCTTAATCGTTCTTAGCCGTTCTTAAGCCGTTATTTGCCGTTCTTCACCGTCCTTAAGACGTTCTTAGTCGTTCCTAGCCGTTCTTAAGCCGTTCTTAGCCGTTCTTTGCCGTTCTTCAGCGTCTTAAGCCGTTCTTAGCCGTTCTTGACCGTTCTTAAGCCGTTCTTTGCCGTTCTTTGCCGTTCTTCAGCGTCTTAAGCCGTTCTTAACCGTTCTTAGCCGTTCTTCACCGTTCTTAAGATGTTCTTAGCCGTTCTTAGCAATTCTTAGCCGTTCTTCACCGTTCTTAAGCCGTTCTTAGTCGTTCTTTGCCGTTCTTGACCGTTCTTAAGCTGTTGTTAGCCGTTCTTAAGCCATTCTTAACCGTTCTTAGCCGTTCTTCACCGTTCTCAAGCCGTTCGTAGTCGTTCTTTGCCGTTCTTCACCGTCCTTAGGCCGTTCTAAGCCATTCTTAACCGTTCTTCATCGTTCTTAAGCCTTTCTTAGCCGTTCTTTAGCGTTCTTAAGCTGTTCTGAAGCCGTTTTTAGCCGTTTTTTGCCGTTCTTCAGCGTCTTCAGCCGTTCTTAGCCGTTCTTGACCGTTCTTCAGCGTCTTAAGCCGTTCTTAGCTGTTCTTGACCGTTTTTAAGCCTTTCTTAGCCGTTCTTAGCCGTTCTTCGCCGTTCTTCAACGTCTTAAGCCGTTCTCAACCGTTTTTAGCCATTCCTAACCATTTTTAAGCCGTTCTTAGCCGTTGTTAAGCCGTTCTTAGCCGTTCTTCGCCGTTCTTTAGCCGGTCTTAACCATTCCAAGCCGTTCTTCATTGTCCTTAAGCCATTCTTAGCCGTTCTTTAGCGTTCTTGACCGTTCTTAGCCGTTCTTGATCGTTCTTAAGCCGTTCTTAGCCGTTCTTGACCGTTCTAAAGCTGTTGTTAGCCGTTCTTAAGCCGTTCTTAGCTGTTCATAAGCGTCTTAACCCGTTCTTAGCCGTTCTTGACCGTTCTTACCCGTTCTTAGCCGTTCTTCAACGTTCTTAAGCCGTTCTTAGCCGTTCAGCAGCGTCTTAAGCCGTTCTTTAGCGTCTTTAGCCGTTCTTGACCGTTCTTTAGCCGTTCTTAGCTGTTCTTAAGCCGTACTTAGCCGTTTTTCGCCGTTCTTCAGCGTCTTAAGTCGTTCTTAACCGTTCTTAGCCGTTCGCCGTTTTTTAGCCGGTCTTAACCATTCTTAGCCGTTCTTCATCGTTCTTAAGCCATTCTTAGCCGTTCTTTAGCGTTCTTGATCGTTCTTTAGCCGTTCTTAGCTGTTCTTAAGCCGTACAGCCGTTTTTCGCCCTTCTCTAGCGTCTTAAGCCGTTCTTAACCGTTCTTAGCCGTTCTTCGCCGTTTTTTAGCCGGTCTTAACCATTCTCAGCCGTTCTTCATCGTTCTTAAGCCATTCTTAGCCGTTCTTTAGCGTTCTTGATGGTTCTTAAGCCGTTCTTAGCCGTTCTTGACCGTTCTTTAGCCGTTCTTAGCGTCTTAAGCCGTTCTTAACCGTTCTTAGCCGTTTTTTGCCGTTCTTTAGCCGTTCTTAACCGTTCTTAGCCGTTCTTAAACGTTCTGAAGCCGTTCTTAGTCGTTCTTAGCCGTTCTTAGCCGTTCTTCACCGTTCTTAAGCCGTTCTTAGCCGTTCTTGATCGTTCTTAAGCCGTTCTTAAGCCGTTCTTAGCCGTTCTTTGCCCTTCTTCAGCGTCTTAAGCCATTCTTAGCCGTTCTTTAGCGTTATTAAGCCTTTCTTAGCCGTTCTTAAGCCGTTCTTAGCCCTTTTGCGCCGTTCTTCAGCGTCTTAAGCCGTTCTTAACCGTTCTTAGCCATTCCTAACCATTTTTAAGCCGTTCTTAGCCGTTCTTAGCTTATCATCAGCGTCTTAAGCCGTTCTTAGCCGTTCTTTAGCGTCTTTAGCCGTTCTTTTCCGTTAATCACCGTTCTTTAGCCGTTCTTAGCCGTTCTTGACCGTTCTTAAGCCGTTTTTAGCCTTTCTTCGCCGTTTTTCCGCGTCTTAAGCCGTTCTTAGCCGTTCTTCGCCGTTCTTCAGCGTCTTAAGCCGTTCTTAGCCGTTCTTCGCCGTTCTTTAGCGTCTTAAGCCGTTCTTAGCCGTTCTTGACCGTTCTTAAGCCGTTCTTAGCCGTTCTTCAGCGTCTTAAGCCGTTCTTACCCGTTCTTTATTGTCTTTAGCCGTTCTTGACCGTTCTCTAGCCGTTCTTTAGCCGTTTTTAGCCGTTCTCCGCCGTTCTTTAGCGTCTTAAGCCGTTCTTAACCGTTCTTAGCCGTTCTTTGCCATTCTTTAGCCGTTCTTAACCGTTCTTCGCCGTTCTTCACCGTTCTGAAGCCGTTCTTAGTCGTTCTTAGCCGTTCTTAAGCCGTTCTTA
>SMMW01000224.1:0-19911 GCA_004794655.1 Marisa cornuarietis
CCGTTCTTAGCCGTTCTAAGCCGTTCTTCGCCGTTCTTCATCGTTCTTAGCCGTTCTTTGCCGTTCTTCACCGTTCTTAAGCCGTTCCTAGCCGTTCTTAAGCCGTTTTTAGCCGTTTTTGCCGTTTTTATGCTTGTCTTCGCCGTTCTTAAGCCGTTCTTAGCCGTTCTTCACCGTTCTTAAGCCGTTCTTAGCCGTTCTAATCCGTTCTTAGCCGTTCTTAAGCCGTTCTTAGCCGTTTTTCACCATTCTTAAGCCGTTCTTAGCCATTCTTTGCCGTTCTTCACCATTCTTAAGCCGTTCTTAGCCATTCTTTGCCGTTCTTCACCGTTCTTAGCCGTTCTTAAGCCGTTCTAAGCCGTTCTTAAGCGGTTCTTCACCATTCTTAAGCCGTTTTTATCCGTTCTTTGCCGTTCTTTACCGTTCTTAAGCCGTTCCTAGCCGTTTTTCACTATTCTTATGCCGTTCTTAGCCGTTCGAAGCCGTTCTAAGCCGTTCAAAGCCGTTCTTTACCGTTCTTAAGCCATTCTTAGCCGTTTTTCACCGTTCTTATGCCGTTCTT
The DNA here is from genome assembly GCA_004794655.1 of Marisa cornuarietis. Lineage (NCBI taxonomy): Eukaryota > Metazoa > Mollusca > Gastropoda > Architaenioglossa > Ampullariidae > Marisa > Marisa cornuarietis. The sequence goes on from SMMW01000224.1 coordinate 563, forward strand.
AGTTGTTCTTAAGTCGTTCTTAGCCATTCTTTGCCGTTCTTCACCGTTCTTAAGCCGTGCTTAGCCGTTCTTCGCCTTTTTTCAGTGTTCTTAGCCGTTCTTCACCATTCTTATGCCGTTCTTAGCCGTTCTTAAGCCAGTCTTAGCTGTTCTTAGCCGTTCTTAAGCCATTCTTAGCCGTTTTTATGCGTTCTTAAGCCGTTCTTAACCGTTCCTAGCCTTTTTTTACCATTCTTATGCCGTTTTTAGCCGTTCTAAGCCATTCTTAAGCCGTTCTTAGCCGTTCTAAGTCGTTCTTCGCTGTTCTTCATCGTTCTTAGCCATTCTTAGCCGTTTTTCACCATTCTTAAGCCGTTCTTAGTTGTTCTTAAGTCGTTTTTAGCCGTTCTTCACGTTCTTAACCGTTTTTAGCCGTTTTACCGTTCTTCGCCTTTCTTCAGTGTTCTTAGCCGTTCTTCACCATTCTTATGCCGTTCTTAGCCGTTCTTAAGCCATTCTTAGCTGTTCTTAGCCTTTTTTTACCATTCTTATGCCGTTCTTTAAGCCATTCTAAGCCGTTTTTCACCGTTCTTAAGCCTTTCTTAGCCATTCTTTGCCGTTCTTCACCGTTCTTAAGCCATTCTTAGCCGTTCTTTACCGTTCTTAAGCCGTTCTTAGCCGTTCTAATCCGTTCTTAGCCGTTCTTAAGCCGTTCTTAGCCGTTTTTCACCATTCTTAAGCCGTTCTAAGCCATTCTTTGCCGTTCTTCACCATTCTTAAGCCGTTCTTAGCCGTTCTTTACCGTTTTAAGCCGTTCTTACGGCGTTCTTCACCGTTCTTAAGCCATTCTTTACCGTTCTTTAGCGTCCTTAAACTGTTTTTAGCCATTCTTAGACGTTCTCAGCCGTTTTTACCATTCTTATGACGTTGTGAAGGACCAACGAATGTGTAGACAGGTTACACCATACACATGGACTACACGGCACGCTTCACGTGTTCTTTCAATCAACACAAAACACTAAGATCTGCACATGGGTTTCTCGAGCTGTGTACTTGAGGGGGGGGTTTCTAACTAAGTTGTATAGGGATCAAGATACATCAGTAATCCTTCAATAAATTCCTAAACATAAATCAATATATCAATAAGAGAACATGAATCACGATAGACATCACTATCAATCCATCATTACAATCAAAACCAACTCTTACAACTACTGAACCGATTCTCCACAGTTCCAAGTCATTAGGTATCCGACCGAAAAAGACGTATAAACCAATCGTCCCGCCACGAGAGTCTTTTGTCAACTATGAAGAGATCAACTTACATACAGTTTCCAGTCCTCTTCGCATTCATTCCGTCTCTAGCACATATATATATAGAATTATCTCCCTTGCCCCGGTTGGCGCGCAGAATCCTTCAACGGAGGGTCGTATTCCCTGGGGTCAGGCACACAGCAAATTTGAAGGTGATCCTTCCAGGTCGTAGGGCACTCAGCTCCTGACGACTATGAATTCTAGATCGTAGGGCACACAGCTCACTGGCGATATTACATTCCTGATCGCAGGGCACACCGCTCACTGACGATATTACATTCCTGATCGCAGGGCACACCGCTCACTGACGATATTACATTCCTGATCGCAGGGCACACCGCTCACTGACGATATTATATTCCTTATCGTAGGGCACACAGCTTACTGACGATATTATATTCCTTATCGTAGGGCACACAGCTCACTGACGATATTATATTCCTTATCGTAGGGCACACAGCTCACTGACGATATTATATTCCTTATCGTAGGGCACACAGCTCACTGACGATATTATATTCCTTATCGTAGGGCACACAGCTCACTGACGACTATCTTCATCCAGCCTTCTCGACCCCCTACCTAATTCCTGAAAATACTTATGTTTTCATGAGTACTCACACCACTGCATTGTCACATTATATTCTACCTTCATAGCAATCGCACTTATTTCTTAAAACCATCAAATCTCATAAACGCACATCATTCTCTCCAAGCCAAGCATTAAAGAAAAAAGCTATCACAAAGATTAATCAACAAAACAAAACATCCCATACCTTGGCTATGCAAGGAATTAGTTCTGCTCCCCTCTCGCTTTCACACAGTACAGTCTCCTACGTCCTTACACTAGGACGTTAGGTCGGGGACTAAAAATCCAATCAACTCAGTTGCCTTACAGGAAATCGGTGACTACTTTACTCAGTCGCACTATGAACCATACTCACATTCATCAAATCTCATTCAAGGGGGACTAGTATTGCTTCTTAATACCTAAAGGGGACTAACTCTCATTCTCACATTCATACTTTCGCGTAAAGGAGAAACTAGCCCTGCCTTACAACCTAGCAGGGAACTAACTCTAGTTTCTCCCTTACTATCACGGGTCGATCCGTGACAGACGTTCTTAGCCGTTTTAAGCCATTCTTAAGCCGTTCTTAGCCGTTCTAAGCCGTTCTTCGCCGTTCTTCATCGTTCTTAGCAGTTCTTCACCGTTCTTAAGCCGTTCCTAGCCCTTCTTAAGCCGTTCTTAGCCGTTCTAAACCGTTCTAAGCAGTTCTTTACCGTTCTTAACAGTTCTTAGCCGTTTTCCACCATTCTTATGCCGGTCTTTGCCGTTCTAAGCTGTACTTAAGCCGTTCTTAGCCGTTTTTCACCATTCTTAAGCCGTTCTTAGCAATTCTTTGCCGTTCTTCACTGTTCTTAAGCCGCTCTTAGCCGTTCTTCACCGTTCTTAAGCCGTTCTTAGCCGTTCTTCACCGTTCTTATGCCGTTCTTAGCCGTTCTTTACCGTTCTTAAGCCGTTCTTAGCCGTTCTAAGCCGTTTTTAGCCATTCTTAAGCTATTCTTAGCCGTTCTTAGCCGTTTTTCACCATTCTTAAGCCGTTCTTAGTTGTTCTTAAGTCGTTTTTAGCCGTTCTTCACGTTCTTAACCGTTTTTAGCCGTTTTACCGTTCTTCGCCTTTCTTCAGTGTTCTTAGCCATTCTTCACCATTCTTATGCCGTTCTTAGCCGTTCTTAAGCCATTCTTAGCTGTTCTTAGCCTTTTTTTACCATTCTTATGCCGTTCTTTAAGCCATTCTTTGCCGTTCTTCACCGTTCTTAAGCCATTCTTAGCCGTTCTTTACCGTTCTTAAGCCGTTCTTAGCCGTTCTAATCCGTTCTTAGCCGTTCTTAAGCCGTTCTAAGCCGTTTTTCACCGTTCTTAAGCCGTTCTTAGCCATTCTTTGCCGTTCTTCACCGTTCTTAAGCCGTTCTTAGCCGTTCTTTACCGTTCTTAAGCCGTTCTTAGCCGTTCTTCGCCGTTCTCAGCCGTTTTTCACCGTTCTTAAGCCGTTCTTTACCGTTCTTTAGCGTCCTTAAACTGTTTTTAGCCATTCTTAGACGTTCTCAGCCGTTTTTACCATTCTTATGACGTTCTTAGCCGTTTTAAGCCATTCTTAAGCCGTTCTTAGCCGTTCTAAGCCGTTCTTCGCCGTTCTTCATCGTTCTTAGCAGTTCTTCACCGTTCTTAAGCCGTTCCTAGCCCTTCTTAAGCCGTTCTTAGCCGTTCTAAGCCGTTCTAAGCAGTTCTTTACCGTTCTTAACAGTTCTTAGCCGTTTTTCACTATTCTTATGGCATTCTTAGCCGTTATTAGCCGTTCTAAGCCGTTCTATGCCGTTCTTCATCGTTCTTAGCCGTTCTTAGCTGTGAAGGACCAAAGAATGTGTAGACAGGTTACACCACACACATGGACTACACGGCACGCTTCACGTGTTCTTTCAATCAACACAAAACACTAAGATCTGCACATGGGTTTCTCGAGTTGTGTACTTGAGGTGGGGTTTCTAACTAAGTTGTATAGGGATGAAGATACATCAGTAATCCTTAAATAAATTCCTAAACATAAATCAATATATCAATAAGAGAACATGAATCACGATACACATCACTATCAATCCATCATTACAATCAAAACCAACTCTTACAACTACTGAACCGATTCTCTACAGTTCCAAGTCATTAGGTATCCGACCGAAAAAGACGTATAAACCAATCGTCCCGCCACGAGAGTCTTTTGTCAACTATGAAGAGATCAACTTACATACAGTTTCCAATCCTCTTCGCATTCATTCCGTCTCTAGCACATATATATATATATAGAATTATCTCCCTTGCCCCGGTTGGCGCGCAGAATCCTTCAACGGAGGGTCGTATTCCCTGGGGTCAGGCACACAGCAAATTTGAAGGTGATCCTTCCAGGTCGTAGGGCACTCAGCTCCTGACGACTATGAATTCTAGATCGTAGGGCACACAGCTCACTGGCGATATTACATTCCTGATCGCAGGGCACACAGCTCACTGACGATATTATATTCCTTATCGTAGGGCACACAGCTCACTGGCGATATTATATACTTCTGGTCGCAGGGCACTCGGCTCACTGACGACAATCTTCCTCCAGCCTTCTCGACCCCCTACCTAATTCCTGAAAATACTTATGTTTTCATGAGTACTCACACCACTGCATTGTCACATTATATTCTACCTTCATAGCAATCGTACTTATTTCTTAAAACCATCAAATCTCATAAACGCACATCATTCTCTCCAGGCCAAGCATTACAGAAAAAAGCTATCACAAAGATTAATCAACAAAACAAAACATCCCATACCTTGGCTATGCAAGGAATTAGTTCTGCTCCCCTCTCGCTTTCACACAGTACAATCTCCTACGTCCTTACACTAGGACGTTAGGTCGGGGACTAAAAATCCAATCAACTCAGTTGCCTTACAGGAAATCGGTGACTACTTTACTCAGTCGCACTATGAACCATACTCACATTCATCAAATCTCATTCAAGGGGGACTAGTATTGCTTCTTAATACCTAAAGGGGACTAACTCTCATTCTCACATTCATATTTTCGCGTAAAGGAGAAACTAGCCCTGCCTTACAACCTAGCAGGGAACTACCTCTAGTTTCTCCCTTACTATCACGGGTCGATCCGTGACATTAGCCATTCTTCACCGTTCTTAAGCCGTTCTTATTCGTTTTTAATTGTTCTTAAGCCGTTCTTCACCGTTCTTCAGCGTCTTAAGCCATTCTTCACTGTTCTTATGTCGTTCTTAGCCGTTCTGTACCGTACTTAAGCCGTTCTTAGCTGTTCTTAGCCGTTCTTAGCCGTTTTTCACCATTCTTAAGCCATTCTTAGTTGTTCTTAAGTCGTTTTTAGCCGTTCTTCACGTTATTAACCGTTTTTAGCAGTTTGACCGTTCTTCGCCTTTCTTCAGTGTTCTTAGCCGTTCTTCACCATTCTTATGCCGTTTTTAGCCGTTCTTAAGCCATTCTTAGCTTTTCTTAGCCGTTCTTAAGCCATTCTTAGCCATTTTTAAGCGTTCTTAAGCCGTTCTTAACCGTTCTTAGCCGTTTTCCACCATTCTTATGCCGGTCTTTGCCGTTCTAAGCTGTACTTAAGCCGTTCTTAGCCGTTTTTCACCATTCTTAAGCCGTTCTTAGCAATTCTTTGCCGTTCTTCACCGTTCTTAAGCCGCTCTTAGCCGTTCTTCACCGTTCTTAAGCCGTTCTTAGCCGTTCTTCACCGTTCTTATGCCGTTCTTAGCCGTTCTTTACCGTTCTTAAGCTATTCTTAGCCGTTCTTAGCCGTTTTTCACCATTCTTAAGCCGTTCTTAGTTGTTCTTAAGTCGTTTTTAGCCGTTCTTCACGTTCTTAACCGTTTTTAGCCGTTTTACCGTTCTTCGCCTTTCTTCAGTGTTCTTAGCCATTCTTCACCATTATTATGCCGTTCTTAGCCGTTCTTTAGCCATTCTTAGCTGTTCTTAGCCTTTTTTTACCATTCTTATGCCGTTCTTTAAGCCATTCTAAGCCGTTTTTCACCGTTCTTAAGCCGTTCTTAGCCATTCTTTGCCGTTCTTCACCGTTCTTAAGCCATTCTTAGCCGTTCTTTACCGTTCTTAAGCCGTTCTTAGCCGTTCTAATCCGTTCTTAGCCGTTCTTAAGCCGTTCTAAGCCGTTTTTCACCGTTCTTAAGCCGTTCTCAGCCATTTTTTGCCGTTCTTCACCGTTCTTAAGCCGTTCTTAGCCGTTCTTTACCGTTCTTAAGCCGTTCTTAGCCGTTCTTCGCCGTTCTCAGCCGTTTTTCACCGTTCTTAAGCCGTTCTTTACCGTTCTTTAGCGTCCTTAAACTGTTTTTAGCCATTCTTAGACGTTCTCAGCCGTTTTTACCATTCTTATGACGTTCTTAGCCGTTTTAAGCCATTCTTAAGCCGTTCTTAGCCGTTCTAAGCCGTTCTTCGCTGTTCTTCATCGTTCTTAGCAGTTCTTCACCGTTCTTAAGCCGTTCCTAGCCCTTCTTAAGCCGTTCTTAGCCGTTCTAAGCCGTTCTAAGCAGTTCTTTACCGTTCTTAACAGTTCTTAGCCGTTTTTCATTATTCTTATGGCATTCTTAGCCGTTATTAGCCGTTCTAAGCCGTTCTATGCCGTTCTTCATCGTTCTTTGCCGTTCTTAGCCATTCTTCACCGTTCTTAAGCCGTTCTTATTCGTTTTTAATTGTTCTTAAGCCGTTCTTCACCGTTCTTCAGCGTCTTAAGCCATTCTTCACTGTTCTTATGTCGTTCTTAGCCGTTCTGTACCGTACTTAAGCCGTTCTTAGCTGTTCTTAGCCGTTCTTAGCCGTTTTTCACCATTCTTAAGCCATTCTTAGTTGTTCTTAAGTCGTTTTTAGCCGTTCTTCACGTTATTAACCGTTTTTAGCCGTTTGACCGTTCTTCGCCTTTCTTCAGAGTTCTTAGCCGTTCTTCACCATTCTTATGCCGTTTTTAGCCGTTCTTAAGCCATTCTTAGCTTTTCTTAGCCGTTCTTAAGCCATTCTTAGCCATTTTTAAGCGTTCTTAAGCCGTTCTTAACCGTTCTTAGCCGTTTTCCACCATTCTTATGCCGGTCTTTGCCGTTCTAAGCTGTACTTAAGCCGTTCTTAGCCGTTTTTCACCATTCTTAAGCCGTTCTTAGCAAATCTTTGCCGTTCTTCACCGTTCTTAAGCCGCTCTTAGCCGTTCTTCACCGTTCTTAAGCCGTTCTTAGCCGTTCTTCACCGTTCTTATGCCGTTCTTAGCCGTTCTTTACCGTTCTTAAGCCGTTCTTAGCCGTTCTAAGCCGTTCTTAGCCATTCTTAAGCTATTCTTAGCCGTTCTTAGCCGTTTTTCACCATTCTTAAGCCGTTCTTAGTTGTTTTTAAGTCGTTTTTAGCCGTTCTTCACGTTCTTAACCGTTTTTAGCCGTTTTACCGTTCTTTGCCTTTCTTCAGTGTTCTTAGCCATTCTTCACCATTCTTATGCCGTTCTTAGCCGTTCTTAAGCCATTCTAAGCCGTTTTTCACCGTTCTTAAGCCGTTCTTAGCCATTCTTTGCCGTTCTTCACCGTTCTTAAGCCATTCTTAGCCGTTCTTTACCGTTCTTAAGCCGTTCTTAGCCGTTCTAATCCGTTCTTAGCCGTTCTTAAGCCGTTCTAAGCCGTTTTTCACCGTTCTTAAGCCGTTCCTAGCCGTTCTTAAGTCATTCTTATCCGTTTTTAATTGTTCTTAAGCCGTTCTTAACCATTCTTAGCCGTTCTTCGCCGTTCTCAGCCGTTTTTTACCGTTCTTAAGCCGTTCTTTACCGTTCTTTAGCGTCCTTAAACTGTTTTTAGCCATTCTTAGACGTTCTCAGCCGTTTTTCACCGTTCTTATGCCGGTCTTAGCCGTTCTTCGCCATTCTTCAGCGTCTTATGCCGTTCTTAGCCATTCATAAGCCGTTTTTAGTCGTTCTTTGCCGTTTTTTACCATTCTTAAGCCGTTCTTATGCCGTTTTTAGCCGTTCTTAGACGTTCATAGCCAATCTTGGCCGTTTTGAGCCGTTTTTCACCGTTCTTAAGCCGTTCTTTACCGTTCTTTAGCGTCCTTAAACTGTTTTTAGCCATTTTTAGACGTTCTCAGCCGTTTTTCACCGTTCTTATGCCGGTCTTAGTCGTTCTTCGCCATTCTTCAGCGTCTTAAGCCGTTCTTAGCCGTTCTTTACCGTTCTTAGCCGTTCTTAGCCGTTCTAAGCCGTTCTTAGCCGTTCTTAAGCTGTTCTTAGCCGTTCTTAGCCGTTTTTCACCATTCTTAAGCCGTTCTTAGTTGTTCTTTAGTCGTTTTTAGCCGTTCTTCACGTCCTTAAGCCGTTTTTAGCCGTTCTTTGCCGTTCCTCACCATTCTTAAGCCGTTCTTAGCCGTTTTTAAGCTGTTCTTAGCCGTTCTTAGCCGTTTTTCACCATTCTTAAGCCGTTCTTAGTTGTTCTTAAGTCGTTTTTAGCCGTTCTTCACGTTCTTAAGCCGTTTTTAGCCGTTCTTCACCGTTCTTAAGCCGTTCTTAGCCGTTTTACCGTTCTTTGCCTTTCTTCAGTGTTCTTAGCCGTTCTTCACCATTCTTATGCCGTTCTTAGCCGTTCTTAAGCCATTCTTAGCTGTTCTTAGCCGTTCTTAAGCCATTCTTAAGCGTTTTTAAGCGTTCTTAAGCGGTTCATAACTGTTCTTAGCCTTTTTTTACCATTCTTATGCCGTTCTTACCGTTCTAAGCCGTTCTTAAGCCGTTCTTAGCCGTTCTTCATCGTTCTTAGCCGTTCTTAGCCATTCTTCTTCGTTCTTAAGCCGTTCTTATTCGTTTTTAATTGTTCTTAAGCCGTTCTTCACCGTTCTTCAGCGTCTTAAGCAATTCTTCACCGTTCTTAAGCTATTCTTAGCTGTTCTTAGCCGTTCTTAAGCCATTCTTAGCCGTTTTAAAGCGTTCTTAAGCCGTTCTTAACCGTTCTTAGCCTTTTTTTACCATTCTTATGCCATTCTTAGTTGTTCTTAAGCCGGTCTTAGCTGTTCTAAGCCGTTTTTCACCGTTCTTAAGCCGTTCGCAGCCATTCTTTGCCATTCCTCACCGTTCTTAAGCCGTTCTTAGCCGTTCTTCACCATTTTTCACCGTTCTTAGCCGTTTTTCACCATTCTTAAGCTGTTCTTAGCCATTCTTTGCCGTTCTTCACTGTTCTTAAGCCGTTCTTAGCCATTCATAAGCCGTTTTTAGTCGTTCTTTGCCGTTTATCACCGTTCTTAAGCCGTTCTTATGCCGTTTTTAGCCATTCTTAGACGTTCATAGCCAATCTTGGCCGTTGGAGCCGTTTTTCACCGTTCTTAAGCCGTTCTTTACCGTTCTTTAGCGTCCTTAAGCTGTTTTTAGCCATTTTTAGACGTTCTCAGCCGTTTTTCACCGTTCTTATGCCGGTCTTAGCCGTTCTTCGCCATTCTTCAGCGTCTTAAGCCGTTCTTAGCCATTCTTAGCCATTCTAAGCCGTTCTTAGCCGTTCTTAAGCTGTTCTTAGCCGTTCTTAGCCGTTTTTCACCATTCTTAAGCCGTTCTTAGTTGTTCTTAAGACGTTTTTAGCCGTTCTTCACGTCCTTAAGCCGTTTTTAGCCGTTCTTTGCCGTTCTTCACCATTCTTAAGCCGTTCTTAGCCGTTCTTAAGCTGTTCTTAGCCGTTCTTAGCCGTTTTTCACCATTCTTAAGCCGTTCTTAGTTGTTCTTAAGTCGTTTTTAGCCGTTCTTCACGTTCTTAAGCCGTTTTTAGCCGTTCTTCACCGTTCTTAAGCTGTTCTTAGCCGTTTTACCGTTCTTTGCCTTTCTTCAGTGTTCTTAGCCGTTCTTCACCATTCTTATGCCGTTCTTAGCCGTTCTTAAGCCATTCTTAGCTGTTCTTAGCCGTTCTTAAGCCATTCTTAAGCGTTTTTAAGCGTTCTTAAGCGGTTCATAACTGTTCTTAGCCTTTTTTTACCATTCTTATGCCGTTCTTACCGTTCTAAGCCATTCTTAAGCCGTTCTTAGCCGTTCTAAGCCGTTCTAAGCCGTTCTTCATCGTTCTTAGCCGTTCTTAGCCATTCTTCTTCGTTCTTAAGCCGTTCTTATTCGTTTTTAATTGTTCTTAAGCCGTTCTTCACCGTTCTTCAGCGTCTTAAGCAATTCTTCACCGTTCTTAAGCTATTCTTAGCTGTTCTTAGCCGTTCTTAAGCCATTCTTCGCCGTTTTAAAGCGTTCTTAAGCCGTTCTTAACCGTTCTTAGCCTCTTTTTACCATTCTTATGCCATTCTTAGTTGTTCTTAAGCCGGTCTTAGCTGTTCTAAGCCGTTTTTCACCGTTCTTAAGCCGTTCGCAGCCATTCTTTGCCATTCCTCACCGTTCTTAAGCCGTTCTTAGCCATTCTTTGCCGTTCTTCACCGTTCTTAAGCAGTTCTTAGCCGTTCTTCACCATTTTTCACCGTTCTTAAGCCGTTCTTAGCCGTTTTTCACCATTCTTAAGCTGTTCTTAGCCATTCTTTGCCGTTCTTCACTGTTCTTAAGCCGTTCTTAGCCATTCATAAGCCGTTTTTAGTCGTTCTTTGCCGTTTATCACCGTTCTTAAGCCGTTCTTATGCCGTTTTTAGCCATTCTTAGACGTTCATAGCCAATCTTGGCCGTTGGAGCCGTTTTTCACCGTTCTTAAGCCGTTCTTTACCGTTCTTGAGCGTCCTTAAGCTGTTTTTAGCCATTTTTAGATGTTCTCAGACGTTTTTCACTGTTCTTATGCCGGTCTTAGCCGTTCTTCGCCATTCTTCAGCGTCTTAAGCCGTTCTTAGCCATTCTTAGCCGTTCTAAGCCGTTCTTAGCCGTTCTTAAGCTGTTCTTAGCCGTTCTTAGCCGTTTTTCACCATTCTTAAGCCGTTCTTAGTTGTTCTTAAGTCGTTTTTAGCCGTTCTTCACGTTCTTAAGCCGTTTTTAGCCGTTCTTTGCCGTTCTTCACCGTTCTTAAGCTGTTCTTAGCCGTTTTACCGTTCTTTGCCTTTCTTCAGTGTTCTTAGCCGTTCTTCACCATTCTTATGCCGTTCTTAGCCGTTCTTAAGCCATTCTTAGCTGTTCTTAGCCGTTCTTAAGCCATTCTTAGCGTTTTTAAGCGTTCTTAAGCCGTTCTTAACCGTTCTTAGCCTTTTTTTTACCATTCTTATGCCGTTCTTACCGTTCTAAGCCGTTATTAAGCCGTTCTAAGCCGTTCTAAGCCGTTCTTTACCGTTCTTTAGCGTCCTTAGCCGTTCTTGCCGTTCTTAGGTTCTTAGCCGTTTTCACCGTTCTTATGCCGTTCTTAGCCGTTCGCCATTCTTCAGCGTTCTTAAGCCGTTCTTAGCCATTCTTTACCGTTCTTAAGCCGTTCTTAGCCGTTCTTAAGCCGTTCTTAGCCGTTCTTAGCCGTTTTTTCCATTCTTAAGCCGTTCTTAGTTGTTCTTGAGTCGTTTTTAGCCGTTCTTCACGTTCTTAAGCCGTTTTAAGCCGTTCTTTGCCGTTCTTTGCCGTTCTTCACCGTTCTTAAGCCGTTCTTAGCCGTTTTACCGTTCTTTGCCTTTCTTCAGTGTTCTTAGCCGTTCTTCACCATTCTTATGCCGTTCTTAGCCGTTCTTAAGCCATTCTTAGCTGTTCTTAGCCGTTCTTAAGCCATTCTTAAGCGTTTTTAAGCGTTCTTAAGCCGTTTATAACCGTTCTTAGCCTTTTTTACCATTCTTATGCCGTTCTTACCGTTCTAAGCCGTTCTTAGCCGTTCTAAGCCGTTCTAAGCCGTTCTTCACCGTTCTTCAGCGTCTTAAGCCATTCTTCACCTTTCTTATGTCGTTCTTAGCCTTTCTGTACCGTACTTAAGCCGTTCTTATCTGTTCTTAGCCGTTTTTCACCATTCTTAAGCCATTCTTAGTTGTTCTTAAGCCGTTCTTAGCCGTTCTTCACCATCTTTCACCATTCTTAAGCTGTTCTTAGCCATTCTTTGCCGTTCTTCACTGTTCTTAAGCCGTTCTTAGCCATTCATAAGCCGTTTTTAGTCGTTCTTTGCCGTTTTTCACCGTTCTTAAGCCGTTCTTATGCCGTTTTTAGCCGTTCTTAGACGTTCAAAGCCAATCTTGGACGTTTTGAGCCGTTTTTCACCGTTCTTAAGCCGTTCTTTACCGTTCTTTAGCGTCCTTAAGCTGTTTTTAGCCATTTTTAGACGTTCTCAGCCGTTTTTCACCGTTCTTATGCCGGTCTTAGCCATTCTTCGCCATTCTTCAGCGTCTTAAGCCGTTCTTAGCCGTTCTTTACCGTTCTAAGCCGTTCTTAGCCGTTCTTAAGCTGTTCTTAGCCGTTTTTAGCCGTTTTTCACCATTCTTAAGCCGTTCTTAGTTGTTCTTAAGTCGTTTTTAGCCGTTCTTCACGTTCTTCACTTTTCTTAAGCCGTTCTTAGCCGTTTTACCGTTCTTTGCCTTTCTTCAGTGTTCTTAGCCGTTCTTCACCATTCTTATGCCGTTCTTAGCCGTTCTTAAGCCATTCTTAGCTGTTCTTTGCCGTTCTTAAGCCATTCTTAAGCGTTTTTAAGCGTTCTTAAGCCGTTTATAACCGTTCTTAGCCTTTTTTTACCATTCTTATGCCGTTCTTACCGTTCTAAGCCGTTCTTAAGCCGTTCTTAGCCGTTCTAAGCCGTTCTAAGCCGTTCTTCATCGTTCTTAGCCGTTCTTAGCCATTCTTCACCGTTCTTAAGCCGTTCTTATTCGTTTTTAATTGTTCTTAAGCCGTTCTTCACCGTTCTTCAGCGTCTTAAGCCATTCTTCACCGTTCTTATGTCGTTCTTAGCCTTTCTGTACCGTACTTAAGCCGTTCTTAGCTGTTCTTAGCCGTTCTTAGCCGTTTTTCACCATTCTTAAGCCATTCTTAGTTGTTCTTAAGTCGTTTTTAGCCGTTCTTCACGTTATTAACCGTTTTTAGCCGTTTTACCGTTCTTCGCCTTTCTTCAGTGTTCTTAGCCGTTCTTTACCATTCTTATGCCGTTTTTAGCCGTTCTTATGCCGTTCTTAGCCGTTCTTAAGCCATTCTAAGCTGTTCTTAGCCATTCTTAAGCCATTTTTAGCCGCTTTTAAGCGTTCTTAAGCCGTTCTTAACCGTTCTGAGCCTTTTTTTACCATTCTTATGCCGTTCTTAGCCATTCTAAGCCGTTCTTAAGCCGTTCTTAGACGTTCTTTGCCGTTCTTCATCGTTCTTAGCCGTTCTTAGCCATTCTTCACCGTTCTTAAGCTGTTCTTATTCGTTTTTAATTGTTCTTAAACCGTTCTTCACCGTTCTTCAGCGTCTTTAGCCATTCTTAAGCCGTTTTAAGCCATTCTTAGCCGTTCCTAAGCCGTTCTTAGCCGTTCTTAGCCGTTCTTAAGCCGTTCTTCGCCTTTCTTCAGTGTTCTTAGCCGTTCTTCAACATTCTTATGCCGTTCTTAGCCGTTCTTAAGCGATTCTTAGCTGTTCTTAGCCTTTTTCTACCAATCTTATTCCGTTCTTAGCCGTTCTAAGCCGTTCTTAGCCGTTCTAAGCCGTTCTAAGCCGTTCTTCATCGTTCTTAGCCATTCTTCACCATTCTTAGCCGTTCTTAAGCCGTTCTTAGCCGTTCTTAAGCGGTTCTTCACCATTCTTAAGCCGTTTTTAGCCGTTCTTTGCCGTTCTTCACCGTTCTTAAGCCGTTCCTAGCCGTTTTTCACTATTCTTATGCCGTTCTTAGCCGTTCTAAGCCGTTCTAAGCCGTTCGAAGCCGTTCTAAGCCGTTCGAAGCCGTTCTAAGCCGTTCGAAGCCGTTCTTTACCGTTCTTAAGCCATTCTTAGCCATTTTTCACCGTTCTTATGCCGTTCTTAGTTGTTCTTAAGTCGTTCTTAGCCATTCTTTGCCGTTCTTCACCGTTCTTAAGCCGTTCTTAGCCGTTCTTCGCCTTTCTTTAGTGTTTTTAGCCGTTCTTCACCATTCCTATACCGTTCTTAGCCGTTCTTAAGCCATTCTTAGCTGTTCTTAGCCGTTCTTAGCCATTCTTTGCCTTTCTTCACCGTTCTTAAGCCGTTCTTAGCCGTTCTTTACCGTTCTTAAGCCGTTCTTAGCCGTTCTTATCCGTTCTTAGCCGTTCTAAGCCGTTTTTCACCATTCTTAAGCCGTTCTTAGCCATTCTTTGCCTTTCTTCACCGTTCTTAAGCCGTTCTTAGCCGTTCTTTACCGTTCTTAAGCCGTTCTTAGTCGTTCTAATCCGTTCTTAGCCATTCTTAGCCGTTTTTCACCATTCTTAAGCCGTTCTTAGCAATTCTTTGCCGTTCTTTATTGTTCTTAAGCCGTTCTTAGCCGTTTTTCACCGTTCTTATGCCGTTCTTAGCCGTTCTTTACCGTTCTTAAGCCGTTCTTAGCCATTCTTAAGCTATTCTTAGCCGTTCTTAGCCGTTTTTCACCATTCTTAAGCCGTTCTTAGTTGTTCTTAAGTCGTTTTTAGCCGTTCTTCACGTTCTTAACCGTTTTTAGCCGTTTTACCGTCCTTCGCCTTTCTTCAGTGTTCTTAGCCGTTCTTCATTCTTATGCCGTTCTAAGCCGTTCTTAAGCCATTCTTAGCTGTTCTTAGCCGTTCTTAAGCCATTCTTAGCCGTTTTTAAGCGTTCTTAAGCCGTTCTTAACCGTTCTTAGCCTTTTTTTTACCATTCTTATGCCGTTCTTAGCCGTTCTAAGCCATTCTTAAGCCGTTCTTAGCCGTTCTAAGCCGTTCTTCATCGTTCTTAGCCGTTCTTTGCCGTTCTTCACCGTTCTTAAGCCGTTCCTAGCCGTTCTTTAGCCGTTCTTAGCCGTTCTTTACCGTTCTTAGCAGTTCTTAGCCGTTCTAAGCCGTTCTTTACCGTTCTTAAGCCGTTCTTCGCCGTTCTCAGCCGTTTTTCCCCGTTCTTAAGCCGTTCTAAGCCGTTCTTTACCGTTCTTAAGCCGTTCTTAGCCGTTCTAATCCGTTCTTAAGCCGTTCTTAGCCGTTCTAAGCCGTTCTTATGCCGGTCTTAGCCGTTCTTTGCCATTCTTCAGCGTCTTAAGTCGTTTTTAGCCGTTCTTCACGTTCTTAAGCCGTTTTTAGCCGTTCTTTGCCGTTCTTCACCGTTCTTAAGCTGTTCTTAGCCGTTTTACCGTTCTTCGCCTTTCTTCAGTGTTCTTAGCCATTCTCCACCATTCCTATGCCGTTGTTAGCCGTTCTTAAGCCATTCTAAGCTGTTCTTAGCCATTCTTAAGCCATTCTTAGCCGTTTTTAAGCCGTTCTTAACCGTTCTTAGCCGTTTTTCACCATTCTTATGCCGTTTTTAGCCGTTCTTAAGCCATTCTTAGCTGTTCTTAGCCGTTCTTAAGCCATTCTTAGCCATTTTTAAGCGTTCTTAAGCCGTTCTTAACCGTTCTTAGCCGTTTTTCACCATTCTTATGCCGGTCTTTGCCATTCTAAGCTGTACTTAAGCCGTTCTTAGCCGTTTTTCACCGTTCTTATGCCGTTCTTAGCCGTTCTTAATTGTTCTTAAACCGTTCTTCACCGTTCTTCAGCGTCTTAAGCCATTCTTAAGCTGTTCTTAAGCCGTTTTAAGCCGTTCTTAGCCGTTCTTAAGCCGTTCTTAGCCGTTCTTTACCGTTCTTAAGCCGTTTTTAGCCGTTCTTTGCCGTTCTTCACCGTTCTTAAGCCGTTCCTAGCCGTTTTTCACTATTCTTATGCCGTTCTTAGCCGTTCTAAGCCGTTCGAAGCCGTTCGAAGCCGTTCTAAGCCGTTCGAAGCCGTTCGAAGCCGTTCGAAGCCGTTCTTTACCGTTCTTAAGCCATTCTTAGCCATTTTTCACCGTTCTTATGCCGTTCTTAGTTGTTCTTAAGTCGTTCTTAGCCCTTCTTTGCCGTTCTTAACCGTTCTTAAGCCGTTCTTAGCCGTTCTTAAGCCATTCTTAGCTGTTCTTAGCCGTTCTTAGCCATTCTTTGCCTTTCTTCACCGTTCTTAAGCCGTTCTTAGCCGTTCTTTACCGTTCTTAAGCCGTTCTTAGCCGTTCTAATCCCTTCTTAGCCGTTCTAAGCCGTTTTTCACCATTCTTAAGCCGTTCTTAGCCATTCTTTGCCTTTCTTCACCGTTCTTAAGCCGTTCTTAGCCGTTCTTTACCGTTCTTTACCGTTCTTAAGCCGTTCTTAGCCGTTCTAATCCGTTCTTAGCCATTCTTAGCCGTTTTTCACCATTCTTATGCTGTTCTTAGCAATTCTTTGCCGTTCTTTATCGTTCTTAAGCCGTTCTTAGCCGTTTTTCAACGTTCTTATGCCGTTCTTAGCCGTTCTTTACCGTTCTTAAGCCGTTCTTAGCCATTCTTAAGCTATTCTTAGCCGTTCTTAGCCGTTTTTCACCATTCTTAAGCCGTTCTTAGCCGTTCTTAAGTCGTTTTAGCGTTCTTCACCGTTCTTAACCGTTTTAGCGTTTACCGTTCTTCCGCCTTTCTTAGTGTTCTTAGCCGTTCTTCATTCTTATGCCGTTCTAAGCCGTTCTTAAGCCATTCTTAGCTGTTCTTAGCCGTTCTTAAGCCATTCTTAGCCGTTTTTAAGCGTTCTTAAGCCGTTCTTAACCGTTCTTAGCCTTTTTTACCATTCTTATGCCGTTCTTAGCCGTTCTAAGCCATTCTTAAGCCGTTCTTAGCCGTTCTAAGCCGTTCTTCATCGTTCTTAGCCGTTCTTTGCCGTTCTTCACCGTTCTTAAGCCGTTCCTAGCCGTTCTTTAGCCGTTCTTAGCCGTTCTTTACCGTTCTTAGCAGTTCTTAGCCGTTCTAAGCCGTTCTTTACCGTTCTTAAGCCGTTCTTCGCCGTTCTCAGCCGTTTTTCCCCGTTCTTAAGCCGTTCTAAGCCGTTCTTTACCGTTCTTAAGCTGTTTTTAGCCGTTCTAATCCGTTCTTAAGCCGTTCTTAGCCGTTCTAAGCCGTTCTTATGCCGTTCTTAGCCGTTCTAAGCCGTTCTTAAGCCGTTCTTAGCTGTTCTTTGCCGTTTTTCATCGTTCTTAGCCGTTCTTAGCCATTCTTCACCGTTCTTAAGCTGTTCTTATTCGTTTTTAATTGTTCTTAAACCGTTCTTCACCGTTCTTCAGCGTCTTAAGCCATTCTTAAGCTGTTCTTAAGCCGTTTTAAGCCGTTCTTAGCCGTTCTTAAGCCGGTCTTAGCCATTCTTCACCGTTCTTAAGCTGTTCTTATTCGTTTTTAATTGTTCTTAAACCGTTCTTCACCGTTCTTCAGCGTCTTAAGCCATTCTTAAGCTGTTCTTAAGCCGTTTTAAGCCGTTCTTAGCCGTTCTTAAGCCGGTCTTAGCCGTTCTTTACCGTTCTTAAGCCGTTCTTAGCCGTTCTTTGCCGTTCTTCACCGTTCTTACGTTTTTTCTTAGCCGTTTTACCGTTCTTCCCATTCTTCATTTCTTAGCCGTTTCTTCAGCATTTCGCCCAGCGCTATGCCGTTCTTAGCGTTCTTAAGCGTTCTTAGCCATTCTTAGCCTTGTTTTACCATTCTCATGCCGTTCTTAGCCGTTCTAAGCCGTTCTTAGCCGTTCTAAGCCGTTCTAAGACGTTCTTCATCGTTCTTAGCTGTTCTTTGCCGTTCTCCACTGTTCTTAAGCCGTTCTTAGCCGTTCTAAGCCGTTTTTCACCGTTCTTAAGCCGTTCTTAGCCATTCTTAGCCTTTCTTCACCGTTCTTAAGCCGTTCTTAGCCGTTCTTTACCGTTCTTAAGCCGTTCTTAGCCGTTCTAATCCGTTCTTAGCCGTTCTTAAGCCGTTCTTAGCCGTTTTTCACCATTCTTAAGCCGTTCTTAGCCATTCTTAGCCGTTCTTCACCATTCTTAAGCCGTTCTAAGCCGTTCTTTACCGTTCTTAAGCCGTTCTTAGCCATTCTTTGCCGTTCTTCACCGTTCTTAGCCGTTCGTTAGCCGTTCTTAGCCGTTCTTAAGCGGTTCTTCACCATTCTTAAGCCGTTTTTAGCCGTTCTTTGCCGTTCTTCACCGTTCTTAAGCCGTTCCTAGCCGTTTTTCACTATTCTTATGCCGTTCTTAGCCGTTCTAAGCCGTTCGAAGCCGTTCGAAGCCGTTCTTTACCGTTCTTAAGCCATTCTTAGCCGTTTTTCACCGTTCTTATGCCGTTCTTAGTTGTTCTTAAGTCGTTCTTAGCCATTCTTTGCCGTTCTTCACCGTTCTTAAGCCGTTCTTAGCCGTTCTTCGCCTTTCTTCAGTGTTTTTAGCCGTTCTTAACCTTTCCTATGCCGTTCTTAGCCGTTCTTAAGCCATTCTTAGCTGTTCCTAGCCGTTCTTAAGCCATTCTTAGCTGTTCTTAGCCGTTCTTAGCCATTCTTAGCCGTTTTTCACCATTCTTAAGCCGTTTTTAGCCGTTCTTTGCCGTTCTTAGCCATTCTTTGCCGTTCTTCACGGTTCTTAAGCCGTTCTTAGCCGTTTTTTACCGTTCTTTAGCCATTCTTAGCCGTTTATCACCGTTCTTAAGCCGTTCTTAACCGTTCTTAGCCTTTTTTTACCATTCTTATGCCGTTCTTAGCCGTTTTAAGCCATTCTTAAGCCGTTCTTAGCCGTTCTAAGCCGTTCTTCGCCGTTCTTCATCGTTCTTAGCCGTTCTTTGCCGTTCTTCACCGTTCTTAAGCCGTTCCTAGCCGTTCTTAAGCCGTTTTTAGCCGTTTTTGCCGTTTTTATGCTTGTCTTCGCCGTTCTTAAGCCGTTCTTAGCCGTTCTTCACCGTTCTTAAGCCGTTCTTAGCCGTTCTAATCCGTTCTTAGCCGTTCTTAAGCCGTTCTTAGCCGTTTTTCACCATTCTTAAGCCGTTCTTAGCCATTCTTTGCCGTTCTTCACCGTTCTTAAGCCGTTCTTAGCCATTCTTTGCCGTTCTTCACCGTTCTTAGCCGTTCTTAAGCCGTTCTAAGCCGTTCTTAAGCGGTTCTTCACCATTCTTAAGCCGTTTTTATCCGTTCTTTGCCGTTCTTTACCGTTCTTAAGCCGTTCCTAGCCGTTTTTCACTATTCTTATGCCGTTCTTAGCCGTTCGAAGCCGTTCTAAGCCGTTCAAAGCCGTTCTTTACCGTTCTTAAGCCATTCTTAGCCGTTTTTCACCGTTCTTATGCCGTTCTTAGTTGTTCTTAAGTCGTTCTTAGCCATTCTTTGCCGTTCTTCACCGTTCTTAAGCCGTGCTTAGCCGTTCTTCGCCTTTTTTCAGTGTTCTTAGCCGTTCTTCACCATTCTTATGCCGTTCTTAGCCGTTCTTAAGCCAGTCTTAGCTGTTCTTAGCCGTTCTTAAGCCATTCTTAGCCGTTTTTATGCGTTCTTAAGCCGTTCTTAACCGTTCCTAGCCTTTTTTTACCATTCTTATGCCGTTTTTAGCCGTTCTAAGCCATTCTTAAGCCGTTCTTAGCCGTTCTAAGTCGTTCTTCGCTGTTCTTCATCGTTCTTAGCCATTCTTAGCCGTTTTTCACCATTCTTAAGCC
>SMMW01000225.1:0-45727 GCA_004794655.1 Marisa cornuarietis
TAGCCGTTCTTAAGCCGTTTTCAGCCGTTCTCCGCCGTTCTTTAGCGTCTTAAGCCGTTCTTAACCGTTCTTAGCCGTTTTTTGCCGTTCTTTAGCCGTTCTTAACCGTTCTTTGCCGTTCTTAAACGTTCTGAAGCCGTTCTTAGCCGTTCTTGATCGTTCTTAAGCCGTTCTTAAGTCGTTCTTAGCCGTTCTTTTCCGTTTTTAGCGTCTTAAGCCATTCTTAGCCGTTCTTTAGCGTTCTTAAGCCTTTCTTAGCCGTTCTTAAGCCGTTCTTAGCCCTTTTTCGCCGTTCTTCAGCCGTTTTAAGCCGTTCTTAACCGTTCTTAGCCATTTTCTAACCATTTTTAAGCGTTCTTAGCCGTTCTTAGCTTATCATCAGCGTCTTAAGCCGTTCTTAGCCGTTCTTTAGCGTCTTTCGCCACGTTTCGCCGTTCTTTAGCCGTTTCTTAGCCGTTCTTGACCGTTCTTAAGCCGTTTTAGCCTTTCTTTTGCCGTTCTTCAGCGTCTTAAGCCGTTCTTAGCCGTTCTTCATGCCGTTCTTCAGCGTCTTAAGCCGTTCTTAGCCGTTCTTCGCATTTCTTTAGCGTCAAGCCGTTCTTAGCCGTTTTAGCCGTTCTTAGCCGTTCTTAGCCGTTCTTTAGCGTTTTTAGCCGTTCTCCGCCGTTCTTTAGCGTCTTAAGCCGTTCTTAACCGTTCTTAGCCGTTCTTTGCCGTTCTTTAGCGTTCTTAGCGTTCTTAGCCGTTCTTCACCGTTCTTAAGCCGTTCTTAGCCGTTCTTAGCCGTTCTTAAGCCGTTCTTAGCCGTTCATCAGCGTCTTAAGCCGTTCGTTCTTAGCCGTTCTTTAGCGTTCTTTAGCCGTTCTTTAGCCGTTCTTCACCGTTCTTAACCGTTCTTAGCCGTTCTTCACCGTTCTTAAGCCGTTCTTAGCCGTTCTTAGCTTCATTCTTAGCCGTTCTTCACCGTTCTTAAGCCGTTCTTAGTTCTGCCTTCTTAACTTTCGTTCTTAACCGTTCTTGCCGTTCTTTAGCCGGTCTTAACCATTCTTAGCCGTTCTTCATCGTTCTTAAGCCATTCTTAGCTGTTCTTTTGCGTTCTTGACCGTTCTTAAGCCGTTCTTAGCCGTTCTTGATCGTTCTTAAGCCGTTCTTAGCCGTTCTTAAGCCGTTCTTAGCCGTTCTTTAGCGTCTTTAGCCGTTCTTAGCCGTTAATCACCGTTCTTTAGCCGTTCTTAGCCGTTCTTGACCGTTCTTAAGCCGTTTTTAGCCGTTCTTCGCCGTTCTTCAGCGTCTTAAGCCGTTCTTAGCTGTTCTTAGGCCGTTCTTAGCCGTTCATCAGCGTCTTAAGCTGTTCTTAGCCATTCTTCAGCGTCTTAAGCCGTTCCTACCCGTTCTTTAGCGTCTTTAGCCGTTCTTGACCGTTCTTTAGCCGTTCTTAGCTGTTCTTAGACCGTTGTTAGTCGTTCTTTGCCGTTCTTTAGCGTCTTAAGCCGTTCTTAACCGTTCTTAGCCGTTCTTCGCCGTTCTTAAGCCATTCTTAGCCCTTCTTTAGCGTTCTTGACCGTTCTTAAGCCCTTCCTAGCCGTTCTTGAGCGTTCTTAAGCCGTTTTTAGCCGTTCTTGACCGTTCTTAAGCCCTTCCTAGCCGTTCTTGAGCGTTCTTAAGCCGTTTTTAGCCGTTCTTGACCGTTCTTAAGCTGTTGTTAGCCAATCTTAAGCAGTTCTTAACCGTTCTTAGCCGTTCTTCACCATTCTCAAGCCGTTCGTAGTCGTTCTTTGCCGTTCTTCACCGTCCTTAAGCCGTTCTGAGCAATTCTTAGCCGTTCTTTAGCGTTCTTAAGCTGTTCTTAAGCTGTTCTTAGCCGTTCTTTGCCATTCTTCAGCGTCTTAAGCCGTTCTTAACCGTTCTTAGCCATTCCTAACCATTTTTAAGCCGTTCTTAGCCGTTCTTAAGCCGTTCTAAGCCGTTCGTCAGCGTCTTATGTCGTTCTTAGCCGTTCTTTAGCGTCTTTATCCGTTCTTAGCCGTTAATCACCATTCTTTAGCCGTTCTTAGCCGTTCTTGCCCGTTCTTAAGCCGTTTTTAGCCGTTCTTTGCCGTTCTTCAGCGTCTTAAGCCGTTCTTAGCTGTTCTTCGCCGTTCTTCAGCGTCGTAAGCCGTTCTTAGCCGTTCTTGACCGTTCGTAAAGCGTTCTTAGCCGTTCATCAGCGTCTTTAGCCGTTCTTACCCGTTTTTTAGCGTTTTAAGCCGTTCTTGACCGTTCTTTAGCCGTTCTTAGCCGTTCTTAAGCCGTTTTTAGCCGTTCTCCGCCGTTCTTTAGCGTCTTAAGCCGTTCTTAACCATTCTTAGCCGTTTTTTGCCGTTCTTAAGCCGTTGTTAACCGTTCTTAGCCGTTCTTAAACGTTCTGAAGACGTTCTTAACCGTTCTTAGCCATTCCTAACCATTTTTAAGCCGTTCTTAGCCGTTCTTAGCCGATCATCAGCGTCTTAAGCCGTTCTTAGCCGTTCTTTAGCGTCTTTAGCCGTTCTTAGCCGTTCTTTAGCGTCTTTAGCCGTTCTTGACCGTTCTTTAGCCGTTCTTAGCTGTTCTTAAGCCGTTCTTAGCCGTTCTTCGCCGCTCTTCAGCGTCTTAAGCCGTTCTTAACCGTTCTTAGCCGTTCTTGACCGTTCTTAGCCGTTCATCAGCGTCTTAAGCCGTTCTTAGCCGTTCTTTAGCGTCTTAAGCCATTCTTAGCCGTTCTTGACCGTTCTTAGGCCATTTTTAGCCGTTCTTTGCCGTTCTTCTGCGTCTTAAGCCGTTTTTAGCCGTTCTTGACCGTTCTTAAGCCTTTCTTAGCCGTTCTTAAGCCGTTCTTAGCCGTTCTTTGCCGTTCTTCAGCATCTGAAGCCGTTCTTAACCGTTCTTAGCCATTCCTTACCATTTTTAAGCCGTTCTTAGCCGTTCTTAAGCCATTCTTAGCCGTTCATCAGCGTCTTAAGCCGTTCTTAGCCGTTCTTCATCGTCTTAAGCCGTTTTTACCCGTTCTTTAGCGTCTTTAGCCGTTCTTGACCGTTCTTTAGCCATTCTTAGCCGTTCTTAAGCCGGTCTTAACCTTTCTTAGCCGTTCTTTATCGTTCTTAAGTCATTCTTAGCCGTTCTTTAGCGTTCTTGACCGTTCTTAAGCTGTTCTTAGCCGTTCTTGACCGTTCTTAAGCCGTTCTTAGCCGTTCTTGACCGTTCTTAAGCTGTTCTTAGCCGTTCTTGACCGTTCTTAAGCTGTTGTTAGCCGTTCTTAAGCCATTCTTAACAGTTCTTAGCCGTTCTTCACCGTTCTCAAGCCGTTCTTAGCCGTTCTTGATCGTTCTCAAGCCGTTCGTAGTCGTTCTTTGCCGTTCTTTACCGTCCTTAGGCCGTTCTAAGCCATTCTTAACCGTTCTTCATCGTTCTTAAGCCTTTCTTAGCCGTTCTTTAGCGTTCTTAAGCTGTTCTGAAGCTGTTCTGAAGCCGTTTTAAGCCGTTTTTTGCCGTTCTTCAGCGTCTTTAGCCGTTCTTAGCCATTCTTGACCGTTCTTCAGCGTCTTAAGCCTTTCTTAGCCGTTCTTGACCGTTTTTAAGCCTTTCTTAGCCGTTCTCAACCGTTTTTAGCCATTCCTAACCATTTTTAAGCCGTTCTTAGCCGTTGTTAAGCCGTTCTTAGCCGTTCTTCGCCGTTCTTTAGCCGGTCTTAACCATTCCAAGCCGTTCTTCATTGTCCTTAAGCCATTCTTAGCCGTTCTTTAGCGTTCTTGACCGTTCTTAAGCCGTTCTTAGCCGTTCTTGATCGTTCTTAAGCCGTTCTTAGCCGTTCTTGACCGTTCTAAAGCTGTTGTTAGCCGTTCTTAAGCCGTTCTTAGCTGTTCATAAGCGTCTTAAGCCGTTCTTAGCCGTTCTTGACCGTTCTTAGCCGTTCTTAAGCTGTTCTTAGCCGTTCTTCAACGTTCTTAAGCCGTTCTTAGCCGTTCATCAGCGTCTTAAGCCGTTCTTACCCGTTCTTTAGCGTCTTTAGCCGTTCTTGACCGTTCTTTAGCCGTTCTTAGCTGTTCTTAAGCCGTACTTCTTAGCCGTTCTTAAGCCGTTCTTAGCCGTTCTTCGCCGTTCTTCAACGTCTTAAGCCGTTCTCAACCGTTTTTAGCCATTCCTAACCATTTTTAAGCCGTTCTTAGCCGTTGTTAAGCCGTTCTTAGCCGTTCTTCGCCGTTCTTTAGCCGGTCTTAACCATTCCAAGCCGTTCTTCATTGTCCTTAAGCCATTCTTAGCCGTTCTTTAGCGTTCTTGACCGTTCTTAAGCCGTTCTTAGCCGTTCTTGATCGTTCTTAAGCCGTTCTTAGCCGTTCTTGACCGTTCTAAAGCTGTTGTTAGCCGTTCTTAAGCCGTTCTTAGCTGTTCATAAGCGTCTTAAGCCGTTCTTAGCCGTTCTTGACCGTTCTTAGCCGTTCTTAAGCTGTTCTTAACCGTTCTTCAACGTTCTTAAGCCGTTCTTAGCCGTTCATCAGCGTCTTAAGCCGTTCTTACCCGTTCTTTAGCGTCTTTAGCCGTTCTTGACCGTTCTTTAGCCGTTCTTAGCTGTTCTTAAGCCGTACTTAGCCGTTTTTCGCCGTTCCTCAGCGTCTTAAGTCGTTCTTAACCGTTCTTAGCCGTTCGCCGTTTTTTAGCCGGTCTTAAACATTCTTAGCCGTTCTTCATCGTTCTTAAGCCATTCTTAGCCGTTCTTTAGCGTTCTTGATCGTTCTTTAGCCGTTCTTAGCTGTTCTTAAGCCGTACTTAGCCGTTTTTCGCCGTTCTCTAGCGTCTTAAGCCGGTCTTAACCATTCTCAGCCGTTCTTCATCGTTCTTAAGCCATTCTTAGCCGTTCTTTAGCGTTCTTGATCGTTCTTAAGCCGTTCTTAGCCGTTCTTGACCGTTTTTTAGCCGTTCTTAGCCGTTCTTAAGCCGTTTTCAGCCGTTCTCCGCCGTTCTTTAGCGTCTTAAGCCGTTCTTAACCGTTCTTAGCCGTTTTTTGCCGTTCTTTAGCCGTTCTTAACCGTTCTTTGCCGTTCTTAAACGTTCTGAAGCCGTTCTTAGCCGTTCTTGATCGTTCTTAAGCCGTTCTTAAGTCGTTCTTAGCCGTTCTTTTCCGTTTTTAGCGTCTTAAGCCATTCTTAGCCGTTCTTTAGCGTTCTTAAGCCTTTCTTAGCCGTTCTTAACCCGTTCTTAGCCCTTTTGCGCCGTTCTTCAGCGTTTTAAGCCGTTCTTAACCGTTCTTAGCCATTCCTAACCGTTTTTAAGCCGTTCTTAGCCGTTCTTAGCTTATCATCAGCGTCTTAAGCCGTTCTTAGCCGTTCTTTAGCGTCTTTAGCCGTTCTTTTCCGTTATTCACCGTTCTTTAGCCGTTCTTAGCCGTTCTTGACCGTTCTTAAGCCGTTTTTAGCCTTTCTTCGCCGTTTTTCAGCGTCTTAAGCCGTTCTTAGCCGTTCTTCGCCGTTCTTCAGCGTCTTAAGCCGTTCTTAGCCGTTCTTCGCCGTTCTTTAGCGTCTTAAGCCGTTCTTAGCCGTTTTTGACCGTTCTCTAGCCGTTCTTAGCCGTTCTTTAGCCGTTTTTAGCCGTTCTCCGCCGTTCTTTAGCGTCTTAAGCCGTTCTTAACCGTTCTTAGCCGTTCTTTGCCATTCTTTAGCCGTTCTTAACCGTTCTTAGCCGTTCTTCACCGTTCTGAAGCCGTTCTTAGTCGTTCTTAGCCGTTCTTAAGCCGTTCTTAGCCGATCATCAGCGTCTTAAGCCGTTACGTTCTTAGCCGTTCTTTAGCGTCTTTAGCCGTTCTTAAGCTGTTCTTAGCCGTTCTTAGCCATTCTTAGCCGTTCTTCACCGTTCTTAAGCCGTTCTTAGTCGTTCTTTGCCGTTCTTCACCGTCCTTAAGCCGTTCTTTAGCGTTTTTAGCCGTTCTTGACCGTTCTTAAGCCATTCTTAGCCATTCTTGACCGTTCTTAAGCCGTTTTTAGCCGTTCTTCGCCGTTCTTCAGCGTCTTAAGTCGTTCTTAGCTGTTCTTCGCCGATCTTCAGCGTCTTAAGCCAATCTTAGCCGTTCTTGACCGTTCGTACGCCGTTCTTAGCCGTTCATCAGCGTCGTAAGCCGTTCTTACCCGTTTTTTAGCGTCTTTAGCCGTTCTTGACCGTTCTTTAGCCGTTCTTAGCCGTTCTTAAGCCGTTTTTAGCCGTTCTCCGCCGTTCTTTAGCGTCTTAAGCCGTTCTTAACCGTTCTTAGTCGTTTTTTCCCGTTCTTTAGCCGTTCTTTAGCCGTTCTTAACCGTCCTTAGCCGTTCTTAACCGTTCTGAAGCCGTTCTTAGTCGTTCTTAGCCGTTTTTAGCCGTTCTTTACCGTTCTTAAGCCTTTCTTAGCCGTTCTTTAGCGTTCTTAGCCGTTCTTGATCGTTCTTTAGCCGTTCTTAAGCCGTTCTTTGCCGTTCTTCAGCGTCTTAAGCCATTTTTAGCCGTTCTTTAGCGTTCTTAAGCCTTTCTTTGCCGTTCTTAAGCCGTTCTTAGCCCTTCTCTGCCGTTCTTTAACGTCTTAAGCCGTTCTTAGCCATTCCTAACCATTTTTAAGCCGTTCTTAGCCGTTCTTAGCCGATCATCAGCGTCTTAAGCCGTTCTTAGCCGTTCTTTAGCCGTTCTTAGCCGTTCTTGACCGTTCTAAAGCTGTTGTTAGCCGTTTTTAGCCGTTCTCCGCCGTTCTTTAGCGTCTTAAGCCGTTCTTAACCGTTCTTAGCCGTTCTTTGCCGTTCTTTAGCCGTTCTTAACCGTTCTTAGCCGTTCTT
Organism: Marisa cornuarietis; assembly: GCA_004794655.1. Taxonomy (NCBI): domain Eukaryota; kingdom Metazoa; phylum Mollusca; class Gastropoda; order Architaenioglossa; family Ampullariidae; genus Marisa; species Marisa cornuarietis. The sequence goes on from SMMW01000225.1 coordinate 6,804, forward strand.
CACCGTTCTGAAGCCGTTCTTAATCGTTCTTAGCCGTTCTTAAGCCGTTCTTTGCCGTTCTTCACCGTCCTTAAGACGTTCTTAGTCGTTCCTAGCCGTTCTTAAGCCGTTCTTAGCCGTTCTTTGCCGTTCTTCAGCGTCTTAAGCCGTTCTTAGCCGTTCTTAGCCGTTCGCCGTTTTTGCCGTTCTTCAGCCCGTTCTTAACCGTTCTTAGCCGTTCTTCACCGTTCTTAAGATGTTCTTAGCCGTTCTTAGCAATTCTTAGCCGTTCTTAACCGTTCTTAGCCGTTCTTTGCCGTTTTTTAGCCGGTCTTAACCATTCTCAGCCGTTCTTCATCGTTCTTAAGCCATTCTTAGCCGTTCTTTAGCGTTCTTGATCGTTCTTAAGCCGTTCTTAGCCGTTCTTGACCGTTCTTTAGCCGTTCTTAGCCGTTCTTAAGCCGTTTTCAGCCGTTCTCCGCCGTTCTTTTGCGTCTTAAGCCGTTCTTAACCGTTCTTAGCCGTTTTTTGCCGTTCTTTAGCCGTTCTTAACCGTTCTTTGCCGTTCTTAAACGTTCTGAAGCCGTTCTTAGCCGTTCTTGATCGTTCTTAAGCCGTTCTTAAGTCGTTCTTAGCCGTTCTTTTCCGTTTTTAGCGTCTTAAGCCATTCTTAGCCGTTCTTTAGCGTTATTAAGCCTTTCTTAGCCGTTCTTAACCCGTTCTTAGCCCTTTTGCGCCGTTCTTCAGCGTCTTAAGCCGTTCTTAACCGTTCTTAGCCATTCCTAACCATTTTTAAGCCGTTCTTAGCCGTTCTTAGCTTATCATCAGCGTCTTAAGCCGTTCTTAGCCGTTCTTTAGCGTCTTAAGCCGTTCTTTTCCGTTAATCACCGTTCTTTAGCCGTTCTTAGCCGTTCTTGACCGTTCTTAAGCCGTTTTTAGCCTTTCTTTGCCGTTTTTCAGCGTCTTAAGCCGTTCTTAGCCGTTCTTCGCCGTTCTTCAGCGTCTTAAGCCGTTCTTAGCCGTTCTTCGCCGTTCTTTAGCGTCTTAAGCCGTTCTTAGCCGTTTTTGACCGTTCTCTAGCCGTTCTTAGCCGTTCTTTAGCCGTTTTTAGCCGTTCTCCGCCGTTCTTTAGCGTCTTAAGCCGTTCTTAACCGTTCTTAGCCGTTCTTTGCCATTCTTTAGCCGTTCTTAACCGTTCTTAGCCGTTCTGAAGCCGTTCTTAGTCGTTCTTAGCCGTTCTTAAGCCGTTCTTAGCCGATCATCAGCGTCTTAAGCCGTTACGTTCTTAGCCGTTCTTTAGCGTCTTTAGCCGTTCTTTAGCCGTTCTTCACCGTTCTTAACCGTTCTTAGCCGTTCTTCACCGTTGTTAAGCTGTTCTTAGCCGTTCTTAGCCATTCTTAGCCGTTCTTCACCGTTCTTAAGCCGTTCTTAGTCGTTATTTGCCGTTCTTCACCGTCCTTAAGCCGTTCTTTAGCGTTTTTAGCCGTTCTTGACCGTTCTTAAGCCATTCTTAGCCGTTCTTGACCGTTCTTAAGCCGTTTTTAGCCGTTCTTCGCCGTTCTTCAGCGTCTTAAGTCGTTCTTAGCTGTTCTTCGCTGATCTTCAGCGTCTTAAGCCAATCTTAGCCGTTCTTGACCGTTCGTAAGCCGTTCTTAGCCGTTCATCAGCGTCGTAAGCCGTTCTTACCCGTTTTTTAGCGTCTTTAGCCGTTCTTGACCGTTCTTTAGCCGTTCTTAGCCGTTCTTAAGCCGTTTTTAGCCGTTCTCCGCCGTTCTTTAGCGTCTTAAGCCGTTCTTAACCGTTCTTAGTCGTTTTTTCCCGTTCTTTAGCCGTTCTTTAGCCGTTCTTAACCGTCCTTAGCCGTTCTTAAACGTTCTGAAGCCGTTCTTAGTCGTTCTTAGCCGTTTTTAGCCGTTCTTTACCGTTCTTAAGCCTTTCTTAGCCGTTCTTTAGCGTTCTTAGCCGTTCTTGATCGTTCTTTAGCCGTTCTTAAGCCGTTCTTTGCCGTTCTTCAGCGTCTTAAGCCATTTTTAGCCGTTCTTTAGCGTTCTTAAGCCTTTCTTTGCCGTTCTTAAGCCGTTCTTAGCCCTTCTCTGCCGTTCTTTAACGTCTTAAGCCGTTCTTAGCCATTCCTAACCATTTTTAAGCCGTTCTTAGCCGTTCTTAGCCGATCATCAGCGTCTTAAGCCGTTCTTAGCCGTTCTTTAGCGCCTTTAGCCGTTCTTAGCCGTTCTTTAGCCGTTTTTAGCCGTTTTTAGCCGTTCTCCGCCGTTCTTTAGCGTCTTAAGCCGTTCTTAACCGTTCTTAGCCGTTCTTTGCCGTTCTTTAGCCGTTCTTAACCGTTCTTAGCCGTTCTTCACCGTTCTTAAGCCGTTCTTAATCGTTCTTAGCCGTTCTTAAGCCGTTCTTTGCCGTTCTTCACCGTCCTTAAGACGTTCTTAGTCGTTCCTAGCCGTTCTTAAGCCGTTCTTAGCCGTTCTTTGCCGTTCTTCAGCGTCTTAAGCCGTTCTTAGCCGTTCTTGACCGTTCTTAAGCCGTTCTTTGCCGTTCTTTGCCGTTCTTCAGCGTCTTAAGCCGTTCTTAACCGTTCTTAGCCGTTCTTCACCGTTCTTAAGATGTTCTTAGCCGTTCTTAGCAATTCTTAGCCGTTCTTCACCGTTCTTAAGCCGTTCTTAGTCGTTCTTTGCCGTTCTTGACCGTTCTTAAGCTGTTGTTAGCCGTTCTTAAGCCATTCTTAACCGTTCTTAGCCGTTCTTCACCGTTCTCAAGCCGTTCGTAGTCGTTCTTTGCCGTTCTTCACCGTCCTTAGGCCGTTCTAAGCCATTCTTAACCGTTCTTCATCGTTCTTAAGCCTTTCTTAGCCGTTCTTTAGCGTTCTTAAGCTGTTCTGAAGCCGTTTTTAGCCGTTTTTTGCCGTTCTTCAGCGTCTTCAGCCGTTCTTAGCCGTTCTTGACCGTTCTTCAGCGTCTTAAGCCGTTCTTAGCTGTTCTTGACCGTTTTTAAGCCTTTCTTAGCCGTTCTTAGCCGTTCTTCGCCGTTCTTCAACGTCTTAAGCCGTTCTCAACCGTTTTTAGCCATTCCTAACCATTTTTAAGCCGTTCTTAGCCGTTGTTAAGCCGTTCTTAGCCGTTCTTCGCCGTTCTTTAGCCGGTCTTAACCATTCCAAGCCGTTATTCATTGTCCTTAAGCCATTCTTAGCCGTTGTTTAGCGTTCTTGACCGTTCTTAGCCGTTCTTGATCGTTCTTAAGCCGTTCTTAGCCGTTCTTGACCGTTCTAAAGCTGTTGTTAGCCGTTCTTAAGCCGTTCTTAGCTGTTCATAAGCGTCTTAACCCGTTCTTAGCCGTTCTTGACCGTTCTTACCCGTTCTTAAGCTGTTCTTAGCCGTTCTTCAACGTTCTTAAGCCGTTCTTAGCCGTTCATCAGCGTCTTAAGCCGTTCTTTAGCGTCTTTAGCCGTTCTTGACCGTTCTTTAGCCGTTCTTAGCTGTTCTTAAGCCGTACTTAGCAGTTTTTCGCCGTTCTTCATCGTCTTAAGCCATTCTTAACCGTTCTTTAGCGTTCTTGATCGTTCTTTAGCCGTTCTTAGCTGTTCTTAAGCCGTACAGCCGTTTTTCGCCGTTCTCTAGCGTCTTAAGCCGTTCTTAACCGTTCTTAGCCGTTCTTCGCCGTTTTTTAGCCGGTCTTAACCATTCTCAGCCGTTCTTCATCGTTCTTAAGCCATTCTTAGCCGTTCTTTAGCGTTCTTGATGGTTCTTAAGCCGTTCTTAGCCGTTCTTGACCGTTCTTTAGCCGTTCTTAGCGTCTTAAGCCGTTCTTAACCGTTCTTAGCCGTTTTTTGCCGTTCTTTAGCCGTTCTTAACCGTTCTTAGCCGTTCTTAAACGTTCTGAAGCCGTTCTTAGTCGTTCTTAGCCGTTCTTAGCCGTTCTTAACCGTTCTTAAGCCGTTCTTAGCCGTTCTTGATCGTTCTTAAGCCGTTCTTAAGCCGTTCTTAGCCGTTCTTTGCCGTTCTTCAGCGTCTTAAGCCATTCTTAGCCGTTCTTTAGCGTTATTAAGCCTTTCTTAGCCGTTCTTAAGCCGTTCTTAGCCCTTTTGCGCCGTTCTTCAGCGTCTTAAGCCGTTCTTAACCGTTCTTAGCCATTCCTAACCCTTTTTAAGCCGTTCTTAGCCGTTCTTAGCTTATCATCAGCGTCTTAAGCCGTTCTTAGCCGTTCTTTAGCGTCTTTAGCCGTTCTTTTCCGTTAATCACCGTTCTTTAGCCGTTCTTGACCGTTCTTAAGCCTTTTTGAAGCCTTTCTTCGCCGTTCTTCAGCGTCTTAAGCCGTTCTTAGCCGTTCTTCGCCGTTCTTCAGCGTCTTAAGCCGTTCTTAGCCGTTCTTCGCCGTTCTTTAGCGTCTTAAGCCGTTCTTAGCCGTTCTTGACCGTTCTTAAGCCGTTCTTAGCCGTTCTTCAGCGTCTTAAGCCGTTCTTACCCGTTCTTTATTGTCTTTAGCCGTTCTTGACCGTTCTCTAGCCGTTCTTTAGCCGTTTTTAGCCGTTCTCCGCCGTTCTTTAGCGTCTTAAGCCGTTCTTAACCGTTCTTAGCCGTTCTTTGCCATTCTTTAGCCGTTCTTAACCGTTCTTAGCCGTTCTTCACCGTTCTGAAGCCGTTCTTAGTCGTTCTTAGCCGTTCTTAAGCCGTTCTTAGCCGATCATCAGCGTTTAAAGCCGTTCTTAGCCGTTCTTTAGCGTCTTTAGCCGTTCTACGCCGTTAATCACCGTTCTTAAGCCGTTCTTAGCCGTTCTTCACCGTTTCCTAAGCCGTTCTTAGCTATTCTTAGCCGTTCTTCACCGTTCTTAAGCCGTTCTTTGCCGTTCTTCACCGTCCTTAAGACGTTCTTAGTCGTTCTTAGCCGTTCTTAAGCCGTTCTTTGCCGTTCTTAGCCGTTCTTAACCGTTCTTAGCCGTTCTTCACCGTTCTGTAGCCGTTCTTAGTCGTTCTTAGCCGTTCTTAAGCCGTTCTTAGCCGATCATCAGCGTTTAAAGCCGTTCTTAGCCGTTCTTTAGCGTCTTTAGCCGTTCTTAGCCGTTCTTCACCGTTCTTAAGCCGTTCTTAGCCGTTCTTCACCGTTCTAAGCCGTTCTTAGCCGTTCTTAGCCGTTCTTCACCGTTCTTAAGCCGTTCTTAGCCGTTCTTCACCGTTCTTAAGTTGTTCTTAGCCGTTCTTAGCCGTTCTTAAGCCGTTCTTAGCCGTTCTTTGCCGTTCTTCAGCGTCTTAAGCCGTTCTTAGCCGTTCTTGAGCGTTCTTAAGCCGTTCTTAGCCGTTCTTAGCCGTTCTTAGCCGTTCTTAGCCGTTCTTAGCCGTTCTTTAGCGTCTTAAGCCGTTCTTAACCGTTCTTAGCCGTTTTCCGTTCTTTAGCCGTTCTTAACCGTTCTTAGCCGTTCTTAAACGTTCTTAAGCCGTTCTTCAGCGTCTTAAGCCGTTCTTACCCGTTCTTAGCGTCTTTAGCCGTTCTTGACCGTTTCTTTTAGCCGTTCTTAGCCGTTCTTAAGCCGTTTTAGCCGTTCTTAGCCGTTCTTTAGCGTCTTAAGCCGTTCTTTAGCCGTTCTTAGCCGTTCTTCACCGTTCTTTAGCCGTTCTTAACGCCGTTCTTCAGCGTCTTAAGCCGTTCTTAGCCGTTCTTAGCCGTTCTTGATCGTTCTTTAGCCGTTCTTAAGCCGTTCTTTGCCGTTCTCCAGCGTCTTAAGCCATTTTTAGCCGTTCTTTAGCGTTCTTAAGCCTTTCTTAGCCGTTCTTAAGCCGTTCTTAGCCCTTCTGCGCCGTTCTTCAACGTCTTAAGCCGTTCTTAACCGTTCTTAGCCATTCCTAACCATTTTTAAGCCGTTCTTAGCCGTTCTTAGCCGATCATCAGCGTCTTAAGCCGTTCTTCGCCGTTCTTTAGCGCCTTTAGCCGTTCTTTTCTTTAGCCGTTTTTAGCCGTTCTCCGCCGTTCTTTAGCGTCTTAAGCCGTTCTTAACCGTTCTTAGCCGTTCTTTGCCGTTCTTTAGCCGTTCTTAACCGTTCTTAGCCGTTCTTCACCGTTTTGAAGCCGTTCTTAGTCGTTCTTAGCCATTCTTAGCCGTTCTTAAGCCGTTTATCAGCGTCTTAAACCGTTCTTAGCCGTTCTTAGCCGTTCTTTAGCCGTTCTTAACCGTTCTTAGCCGTTCTTCACCGTTTTAAGCTGTTCTAGCGTTAGCCGTTCTTAGCCGTTCTTTAGCCGTTCTTATCCGTTCTTTCGCGTTCTTAGCCGTTCTTGATCGTTCTTAAGCCGTTCTTAGCCGTTTTTAAGCCGTTCTTAGCCATTCTTCAGCATCTTAAGCCGTTCTTAACCGTTCTTAGCCGTTCTTCACCGTTTTTAAGCTGTTCTTAACTGTTCTTATCCATTCTTTACCGCTCTTAAGCCGTTCTTTGCCGTTCTTCAGCATCTTAAGCCGTTCATAGCCGTTCTTGACCGTACTTAAGCCGTTCTTAGCCATTCTTGATCGTTCTTAAGCCTTTCTTAAGCCATTCTTAGCCGTTCTTGACCGTTCTTAAGCCGTTGTTAGCCGTTCTTAGCCGTTCTTCACTGTTCTCAAGCCGTTCTTCTTCGTTCTTAAGCTATTCTTAGTCGTTCTTTAGCGTTCTTCACCGTTTTGAAGCTGTTCTTAGTCGTTCTTAGCCATTCTAAGCCGTTCTTAAGCCGTTCTTAGCCGTTCTTAAGCCGTTCTTAGCCGTTCTTTAGCGTTCTTAGCCGTTCTTGATCGTTCTTAAGCCGTTCTTAGCCGTTTTTAAGCCGTTCTTAGCCATTCTTCAGCATCTTAAGCCGTTCTTAACCGTTCTTAGCCGTTCTTCACCGTTTTTAAGCTGTTCTTAACTGTTCTTATCCATTCTTTACCGCTCTTAAGCCGTTCTTCGCCGTTCTTCAGCATCTTAAGCCGTTCATAGCCGTTCTTGACCGTACTTAAGCCGTTCTTAGCCATTCTTGATCGTTCTTAAGCCATTCTTAAGCCATTCTTAGCCGTTCTTGACCGTTCTTAAGCCGTTGTTAGCCGTTCTTAGCCGTTCTTCACTGTTCTCAAGCCGTTCTTCATCGTTCTTAAGCCATTCTTAGCCGTTCTTTGCCGTTAATCACCGTTCTTTAGCCGTTCTTAGCCGTTCTTCACCGTTCTTAAGCCGTTCTTAGCCGTTTTTCGCCGTTCTTAGCCGTTCTTGACCGTTCTTAAGCCGTTCTTAGCCGTTCATCAGCGTCTTAAGCCGTTCTTACCCGTTCTTTATTGTCTTTAGCCGTTCTTGACCGTTCTTTAGCCGTTCTTAAGCCGTTTTTAGCCATTCTCCGCCGTTCTTTAGCGTCTTAAGCCGTTCTTAACCGTTCTTAGCCGTTCTTTGCCGTTCCTTAGCCATTCTTAACCGTTCTTAGCCGTTCTTAACCGTTCTTAGCCGTTCTTTGCCGTTCCTTAGCCGTTCTTAACCGTTCTTAGCCGTTCTTCACCGTTCTGAAGCCGTTCTGAGTCGTTCTTAGCCGTTCTTAAGCCGTTCTTAGCCGATCATCAGCGTTTAAAGCCGTTCTTAGCCGTTCTTTAGCGTCTTTAGCCGTTCTAAGCCGTTAATCACCGTTCTTAAGCCGTTCTTAGCCGTTCTTCACCGTTCTTAAGCCGTTCTTAGCTATTCTTAGCCGTTCTTCACCGTTCTTAAGCCGTTCTTTGCCGTTCTTCACCGTCCTTAAGACGTTCTTAGTCGTTCCTAGCCGTTCTTAAGCCGTTCTTAGCCGTTCTTTGCCGTTTTCAGCGTCTTAAGCCGTTCTTAGCCGTTCTTGAACGTTCTTAAGCCGTTCTTAGCCGTTCTTTGCCGTTCTTTGCCGTTCTTTGCCGTTCTCCGCCGTTCTTTAGCGTCTTAAGCCGTTCTTAACCGTTCTTAGTCGTTTTTTCCCGTTCTTTAGCCGTTCTTAACCGTCCTTAGCCGTTCTTAAACGTTCTGAAGCCGTTCATCAGCGTCGTAAGCCGTTCTTACCCGTTTTTTAGCGTCTTTAGCCGTTCTTGACCGTATTTTAGCCGTTCTTAGCCGTTCTTAAGCCGTTTTTAGCCGTTCTCCGCCGTTCTTTAGCGTCTTAAGCCGTTCTTAACCGTTCTTAGTCGTTTTTTCCCGTTCTTTAGCCGTTTTTAACCGTCCTTAGCCGTTCTGAAGCCGTTCTTAGCCGTTCTTAGCCGTTTTTAAGCCGTTCTTAGCCGTTCTTTAGCGTTCTTAGCCGTTCTTGATCGTTCTTTAGCCGTTCTTAAGCCGTTCTTTGCCGTTCTTCAGCGTCTTAAGCCATTTTTAGCCGTTCTTTAGCGTTCTTAAGCCTTTCTTAGCCGTTCTTAAGCCGTTCTTAGCCCTTCTGCGCCGTTCTTCAACGTCTTAAGCCGTTCTTAACCGTTCTTAGCCATTCCTAACCATTTTTAAGCCGTTCTTAGCCGTTCTTAGTCGATCATCAGCGTCTTAAGCCGTTCTTAGCCGTTCTTTAGCGCCTTTAGCCGTTCTTAGCCGTTCTTTAGCCGTTTTTAGCCGTTCTCCGCCGTTCTTTAGCGTCTTAAGCCGTTCTTAACCGTTCTTAGCCGTTCTTTGCCGTTCTTTAGCCGTTCTTAACCGTTCTTAGCCGTTCTTCACCGTTCTGAAGCCGTTCTTAGTCGTTCTTAGCCGTTCTTAAGCCGTTCTTAGCCGATCATCAGCGTCTTAAGCCGTTCTTAGCCGTTCTTAGCCGTTCTTTAGCCATTCTTAACCGTTCTTAGCCGTTCTTCACCGTTTTGAAGCTGTTCATAGTCGTTCTTAGCCATTCTTAGCCGTTCTTAAGCCGTTCTTAGCCGTTCTTTAGCGTTCTTAGCCGTTCTTGATCGTTCTTAAGCCGTTCTTAGCCGTTTTTAAGCCGTTCTTAGCCATTCTTCAGCATCTTAAGCCGTTCTTAACCGTTCTTAGCCGTTCTTCACCGTTTTTAAGCTGTTCTTAACTGTTCTTATCCATTCTTTACCGCTCTTAAGCCGTTCTTCGCCGTTCTTCAGCATCTTAAGCCGTTCATAGCCGTTCTTGACCGTACTTAAGCCGTTCTTAGCCATTCTTGATCGTTCTTAAGCCTTTCTTAAGCCATTCTTAGCCGTTCTTGACCGTTCTTAAGCCGTTGTTAGCCGTTCTTAGCCGTTCTTCACTGTTCTCAAGCCGTTCTTCTTCGTTCTTAAGCTATTCTTAGTCGTTCTTTAGCGTTCTTCACCGTTTTGAAGCTGTTCTTAGTCGTTCTTAGCCATTCTTAGCCGTTCTTAAGCCGTTCTTAGCCGTTCTTAAGCCGTTCTTAGCCGTTCTTTAGCGTTCTTAGCCGTTCTTGATCGTTCTTAAGCCGTTCTTAGCCGTTCTTAGCCGTTTTTAAGCCGTTCTTAGCCATTCTTCAGCATCTTAAGCCGTTCTTAACCGTTCTTAGCCGTTCTTCACCGTTTTTAAGCTGTTCTTAACTGTTCTTATCCATTCTTTACCGCTCTTAAGCCGTTCTTCGCCGTTCTTCAGCATCTTAAGCCGTTCATAGCCGTTCTTGACCGTACTTAAGCCGTTCTTAGCCATTCTTGATCGTTCTTAAGCCATTCTTAAGCCATTCTTAGCCGTTCTTGACCGTTCTTAAGCCGTTGTTAGCCGTTGTTAGCCGTTCTTAGCCGTTCTTCACTGTTCTCAAGCCGTTCTTCATCGTTCTTAAGCCATTCTTAGCCGTTCTTTGCCGTTAATCACCGTTCTTTAGCCGTTCTTAGCCGTTCTTCACCGTTTTGAAGCTGTTCTTAGTCGTTCTTAGCCATTCTTAGCCGTTCTTAAGCCGTTCTTAGCCGTTCTTAAGCCGTTCTTAGCCGTTCTTTAGCGTTCTTTATTGTCTTTAGCCGTTCTTACCGTTCTTTAGCCGTTCTTAAGCCGTTTTAGCCATTCTCCGCCGTTCTTTAGCGTCTTAAGCCGTTCTTAACCGTTCTTAGCCGTTCTTTGCCGTTCCTTAGCCATTCTTAACCGTTCTTAGCCGTTCTTAACCGTTCTTAGCCGTTCTTTGCCGTTCCTTAGCCGTTCTTAACCGTTCTTAGCCGTTCTTCACCGTTCTGAAAGCCGTTCTTGTCCGTTCTTAGCCGTTTTTGCCTCTTTACGCCGTTCTTAAGCCGTTCTTAGCCGTTCTTAGCCGTTTTTAAGCCATTCTTAGCCGTTCTTCAGCATCTTAAGCTGTTCTTAACCGTTCTTAGCCGTTCTTCACCGTTTTTAAGCTGTTCTTAACTGTTCTTATCCATTCTTTACCGCTCTTAAGCCGTTCTTCGCCGTTCTTCAGGGTCTTAAGCCGTTCATAGCCGTTCTTGACCGTTCTTAAGCCGTTCTTAGCCATTCTTGATCGTTCTTAAGCCGTTCTTAAGCCATTCTTAGCCGTTCTTGACCGTTCTTAAGCCGTTGTTAGCCGCTCTTAGCCGTTCTTAGCCATTCTTAGCCGTTCTTCACTGTTCTCAAGCCGTTCTTAGTCTTTCTTTGCCGTTCTGCACCGTCCTTAAGCCGTTCTTAGCCGTTCTTAGCCGTTCTTTGCCGTTCTTTAGCCGTTCTTAACCGTTCTTAGCCGTTCTTCACCGTTTTAAGCCGTTCTTAGTCGTTTTAGCCAGCCGTTCTGCCGTTATTAACCGTTCTTTGCCGTTCTTAGCCGTTCTTATCCGTTCTTAGCCGTTCTTCACCGTTCTGATGCCGTTCTTAGCCGTTCTTAAGCCGTTCTTAGCCGATCATCAGCGTCTTAAGCCGTTCTTAGCCGTTCTTTACCGTTCTTTAGCCATTCTTAACCGTTCTTAGCCGTTCTTCACCGTTTTGAAGCCGTTCTTAGTCGTTCTTAGCCATTCTTAGCCGTTCTTAAGCCGTTCTTAGCCGTTCTTTAGCGTTCTTAGCCGTTCTTGATCGTTCTTAAGCCGTTCTTAGCCGTTTTTAAGCCGTTCTTAGCCATTTTTCAGCATCTTAAGCCGTTCTTAACCGTTCTTAGCCGTTCTTAACCGTTTTTAAGCTGTTCTTAACTGTTCTTATCCATTCTTTACCGCTCTTAAGCCGTTCTTCGCCGTTCTTCAGCATCTTCAGCCGTTCATAGCCGTTCTTGACCGTTCTTAAGCCGTTCTTAGCCATTCTTGATCGTTCTTAAGCCGTTCTTAGCCATTCTTGATCGTTCTTAAGCCGTTCTTAAGCCGTTCTTAACCGTTCTTAGCCGTTCGCCGTTTTTTAGCCGGTCTTAACCATTCTTAGCCGTTCTTCATCGTTCTTAAGCCATTCTTAGCCGTTCTTTAGCGTTCTTGATCGTTCTTTAGCCGTTCTTAGCTGTTCTTAAGCCGTACTTAGCCGTTTTTCGCCGTTCTCTAGCGTCTTAAGCCGTTCTTAACCGTTCTTAGCCGTTCTTCGCCGTTTTTTAGCCGGTCTTAACCATTCTCAGCCGTTCTTCATCGTTCTTAAGCCATTCTTAGCCGTTCTATAGCGTTCTTGATCGTTCTTAAGCCGTTCTTAGCCGTTCTTGACCGTTCTTTAGCCGTTCTTAGCGTCTTAAGCCGTTCTTAACCGTTCTTAGCCGTTTTTTGCCGTTCTTTAGCCGTTCTTAACCGTTCTTAGCCGTTCTTAAACGTTCTGAAGCCGTTCTTAGTCGTTCTTAGCCGTTCTTAGCCGTTCTTCACCGTTCTTAAGCCGTTCTTAGCCGTTCTTGATCGTTCTTAAGCCGTTCTTAAGCCGTTCTTAGCCGTTCTTTGCCCTTCTTCAGCGTCTTAAGCCATTCTTAGCCGTTCTTTAGCGTTATTAAGCCTTTCTTAGCCGTTCTTAAGCCGTTCTTAGCCCTTTTGCGCCGTTCTTCAGCGTCTTAAGCCGTTCTTAACCGTTCATAGCCGTTCTTGACCGTTCTTAAGCCGTTCTTAGCCATTCTTGATCGTTCTTAAGCCGTTCTTAAGCCATTCTTAGCCGTTCTTGACCGTTCTTAAGCCGTTGTTAGCCGTTCTTAGCCGTTCTTAGCCGTTCTTCACTGTTCTCAAGCCGTTTGTAGTCGTTCTTTGCCGTTCTTCATCGTTCTTTAGCCATTCTTAGCCGTTCTTTAGCGTTCTTAAGCTGTTCTTAAGCCGTTTTTAGCCGTTCTTCACCGTTCTTAAGCCGTTCTTAGCCGTTTTTCGCCGTCCTTCAGCGTCTTAAGCCGTTCTTAGCCGTTCTTTGCCATTCTTTAGCCGTTCTTAACCGTTCTTAGCCGTTCTTCACCGTTCTGAAGCCGTTCTTAGTCGTTCTTTGCCGTTCTTAAGCCGTTCTTAGCCGATCATCAGCGTCTTAAGCCGTTCTTAGCCGTTCTTTAGCGTCTTTAGCCGTTCTTAGCCGTTAATCACCGTTCTTAAGCCGTTCTTAGCCGTTCTTCACCGTTCTTAAGCCATTCTTAGCTATTCTTAGCCGTTCTTCACCGTTCTTAAGCCGTTCTTTGCCGTTCTTCACCGTCCTTAAGACGTTCTTAGTCGTTCCTAGCCGTTCTTAAGCCGTTCTTAGCCGTTCTTTGCCGTTTTCAGCGTCTTAAGCCGTTCTTAGCCGTTCTTGACCGTTCTTAAGCCGTTCTTAGCCGTTCTTTGCAGTTCTTTGCCGTTCTCCGCCGTTCTTTAGCGTCTTAAGCCGTTCTTAACCGTTCTTAGTCGTTTTTTCCCGTTCTTTAGCCGTTCTTAACCGTCCTTAGCCGTTCTTAAACGTTCTGAAGCCGTTCATCAGCGTCGTAAGCCGTTCTTACCCGTTTTTTAGCGTCTTTAGCCGTTCTTGACCGTTCTTTAGCCGTTCTTAAGCCGTTTTTAGCCGTTCTCCGCCGTTCTTTAGCGTCTTAAGCCGTTCTTAACCGTTCTTAGTCGTTTTTTCCCGTTCTTTAGCCGTTCTTAACCGTCCTTAGCCGTTCTTAAACGTTCTGAAGCCGTTCTTTGCCGTTCTTAGCCGTTCTTTAGCGTTCTTAGCCGTTCTTGATCGTTCTTTAGCCGTTCTTAAGCCGTTCTTAGCTGTTCATCAGCGTCTTAAGCCGTTCTTGACCATTCTTTAGCCGTTCTTAAGCCGTTTGTAGCCGTTCTTAACCGTTCTTAGCCGTTTTTTGCCGTTCTCTAGCCGTTCTTAACCGTTCTTAGCCGTTCTTAAACGTTCTGAGGCCGTTCTTAGTCGTTCTTAGCCGTTCTTAGCCGTTCTTAGTCCGTTCTTAGCCGTTCTTTTGCGTTCTTAGCCGTTCTTGATCGTTCTTAAGCCGTTCTTAGCCGTTCTTTGCCGTTCTTCAGCGTCTTAAGCCGTTCTTAGCCGTTCTTGACCGTTCTTAAGCCTTTCTTAGCCGTTCTTTGCCAATCTTCAGCATCTGAAGCCGTTCTTAACCGTTCTTGGCCATTCCTAACCATTTTTAAGCCGTTCTTAAGCCGTTCTTAGCCGTTCATCAGCGTCTTAAGCCGTTCTTAGCCGTTCTTTAGCGTCTTTTGCCGTTCTTAGCCGTTCTTTAGCGTTCTTTACCGTTCTTAAGCTGTTCTTAGCCGTTCTTGATCGTTCTTAAGCTGTTCTTAGCCGTTTTTGACCGTTCTTAAGCTGTTGTTAGCCGTTCTTAAGCCGTTCTTAGCTGTTCATCAGCGTCTTAAGCCGTTCTTACCCGTTCTTTAGCGTCTTTAGCCGTTCTTGACCGTTCTTTAGCCGTTCTTAGCTATTCTTAACCGTTTTTCGCCGTTCTTTAGCCGGTCTTAGCCATTCTTAGCCGTTCTTTAGCGTTCTTGACCGTTCTTAAGCCGTTCTTAGCCGTTCTTGATCGTTCTTAAGCCGTTCTTAGCCGTTCTTGACCGTTCTTAAGCTGTTGTTAGCCAATCTTAAGCCGTTCTTAACCGTTCTTAACCGTTCACAAGCCGTTTGTAGTCGTTCTTTGTCGTTCTTCACCGTCCTTAAGCCGTTCTGAGCCATTCTTAGCCGTTCTTCACCGTTCTTAAGCCATTCCTAGCCGTTCTTTAGCGTACTTAAGCTGTTCTTAGGCCGTTTTAAGCCGCTTTGCCGTTCTTCAGCGTCTTAAGCCGTTCTTGACCGTTCTTTAGCGTCTTTAACCGTTCTTAGCCGTTAATCACCGTTCTTTAGCCGTTCTTAGCCGTTCTTGACCGTTCTTAAGCCGTTTTTAGCCGTTCTTCGCCGTTCTTCAGCGTCTTAAGCCGTTCTTAGCTGTTCTTCGCCGTTCTTCAGCGTCTTAAGCCGTTCTTAGCCGTTCTTGACCGTTCGTAAGCCGTTCTTGGCCGTTCATCAGCGTCTTAAGCCGTTCTTACCCGTTTTTAAGCGTCTTTAGCCATTCTTGACCGTTCTTTAGCAGTTCTTAGCCGTTCTTAAGCCGTTTTTAGCCGTTCTCCGCCGTTCTTTAGCGTCTTAAGCCGTTCTTAACCGTTCTTTAGCGTTATAAAGCCTTTCTTAGCCATTCTTAAGCCGTTCTTAGCCCTTCTGCGCCGTTCTTCAGCGTCTTATGCCGTTCTTTACCGTTCTTAGCCATTCCTAACCATTTTTAAGCCGTTCTTAGCCGTTCTTAGCTTATCATCAGCGTCTTAAGCCGTTCTTAGCCGTTCTTTAGCGTCTTTAGCCGTTCTTTTCCGTTAATCACCGTTCTTTAGCCGTTCTTAGCCGTTCTTGACCGTTCTTAAGCCGTTTTTAGCCGTTCTTCGCCGTTCTTCAGCGTCTTAAGTTGTTCTTAAGCCGTTCTTAGCCGTTCTTAAGCGTCTTAAGCCGTTCTTAGCCGTTCTTGACCGTTCTTAAGCCGTTCTTAGCCGTTCTTAAGCCGTTCTTAAGCCGTTCTTAAGCCGTTCTTAGCCGTTCTTCAGCGTCTTAAGCCGTTCTTCACCGTCCTTAAGACGTTCTTTGTCGTTCCTAGCCGTTCTTAAGCCGTTCTTAGCCGTTCTTTGCCATTCTTCAGCGTCAAAAGCCATTCTAAGCCGTTCTTAACCGTTCTTAGCCGTTTTTTGCCGTTCTAAAGCCGTTGTTAACCGTTCTGAGCCGTTCTTAAACGTTCTGAAGCCGTTCTTAGTCGTTCCTAGCCGTTCTTAGCCGTTCTTTACCGTTCTTAAGCCGTTCTTAGCCGTTCTTTAGCGTTCTTAGCCGTTCTTGATCGTTCTTAAGCCGTTCTTAAGCCGTTCTTTAGCGTCTTAAGCCATTTTTAGCCGTTCTTGACCGTTCTTAAGCCGTTGTTAGCCGTTCTTAGCCGTTCTTAGCCATTCTTAGCCGTTCTTCACTGTTCTCGAGCCGTTCGTAGTCGTTCTTTGCCGTTCTTCACCGTCCTTTAGCCGTTCTGAGCCATTCTTAGCCGTTCTTCATCGTTCTTAAGCCATTCTTAGCCGTTCTTTAGCGTTCTTAAGCTGTTCTTAAGCCGTTTTTAGCCGTTCTTTGCCGTTCTTCAGCGTCTTAAGCCGTTCTTAGCCGTTCTTGACCGTTCTTAAGCCTTTCTTAGCCGTTCTTAAGCCGTTCTTAGCCGTTCTTTGCCAATCTTCAGCATCTGAAGCCGTTCTTAACCGTTCTTAGCCAATCCTAACCATTTTTAAGCCGTTCTTAAGCCGTTCTTAGCCGTTCATCAGCGTCTTAAGCCGTTCTTAGCCGTTCTTTAGCGTCTTTTGCCGTTCTTAGCCGTAATCACCGTTCTTTAGCCGTTCTTAGCCGTTCTTGACCGTTCTTATGCTGTTCTTAAGCCGTTTTTAGCCGTTCTTTGCCGTTCTTCAGCGTCTTAAGCCGTTCTTAGCCGTTCTTGACCGTTCTTAAGCCTTTCTTAGCCGTTCTTAAGCCGTTCTTAGCCGTTCTTTGCCGTTCTTCAGCATCTGAAGCCGTTCTTAACCGTTCTTAGCCATTCCTAACCATTTGAAAGCCGTTCTTAGCCGTTCTAAGCCGTTCTTAAGCCGTTCTTAGCCGTTCTGCAGCGTCTTAAGCCGTTTTTACCCGTTCTTTGCCGTTCTTCAGCGTCTTAAGCCGTTCTTAGCCGTTCTTGACCGTTCTTAAGCTTTTCTTAGCCGTTCTTAAGCCGTTCTTCACCGTCCTTTAGCCGTTCTGAGCCATTCTTAGATGTTCTTCATCGTTCTTAAGCCATTCTTAGCCGTTCTTTAGCGTTCTTAAGCTGTTCTTAAGCCGTTTTTAGCCGTTCTTTGCCGTTCTTCAGCGTCTTAAGCCGTTCTTAGCCGTTCTTGACCGTTCTTAAGCCTTTCTTAGCCGTTCTTAAGCCGTTCTTAGCCGTTCTTTGTCAATCTTTAGCATCTGAAGCCGTTCTTAACCGTTCTTAGCCATTCCTAACCATTTTTAAGCCGTTCTTAAGCCGTTCTTAGCCGTTCATCAGCGTCTTAAGCCGTTCTTAGCCGTTCTTTAGCGTCTTTTGCCGTTTTTAGCCGTAATCACCGTTCTTTTGCCGTTCTTAGCCGTTCTTGACCGTTCTTAAGCTGTTCTTAAGCCGTTTTTAGCCGTTCTTTGCCGCTCTTCAGCGTCTTAAGCCGTTCTTAGCCGTTCTTGACCGTTCTTAAGCCTTTCTTAGCCGTTCTTAAGCCGTTCTTATCCGTTCTTTGCCGTTCTTCAGCATCTGAAGCCGTTCTTAACCGTTCTTAGCCATTCCTAACCATTTGAAAGCCGTTCTTAGCCGTTCTAAGCCGTTCTTAAGCCGTTCTTAGCCGTTCTTCAGCGTCTTAAGCCGTTTATACCGTTCTTTGCCGTTCTTCAGCGTCTTAAGCCGTTCTTAGCCGTTCTTGACCGTTCTTAAGCCTTTCTTAGCCGTTCTTAAGCCGTTCTTTGCCGTTCTTCAGCATCTGAAGCCGTTCTTAACCGTTCTTAGCCATTCCTAACCATTTGAAAGCCGTTCTTAGCCGTTCTTAAGCCGTTCTTAGCCGTTCTTCAACGTTCTTAAGCCGTTCTTAGCCATTCCTAACCATTTGAAAGCCGTTCTTAGCCGTTATTAAGCCATTCTTAGCCGTTCTTCAACGATCTTAAGCCGTTCTTAGCCGTTCATCAGCGTCTTAAGCCGTTCTTACCCGTTCTTTAGCGTCTTTAGCCGTTCTTGACCGTTCTTTAGCCGTTCTTTGCCGTTCTTCAGCGTCAAAAGCCATTCTTAGACGTTGTTAACCGTTCTTCACCGTTTTTAAGCTGTTCTTAGCCGTTCTTAGCTGTTCTTAAGCCGGTCTTAACCATCCTTAGCCATTCTTCATCGTTCTTAAGCCATTCATAGCCGTTCTTGAGCGTTCTTGACCGTTCTTAAGCCGTTTTTAGCCATTCTTGACTGTTCTTAAGCTATTGTTAGCCGTTCTTTGCCATTCTTTAGCCGTTCTTAACCGTTCTTAGCCAATCTTCACCGTTCTGAAGCCGTTCTTAGTCGTTCTTAGCCGTTCTTAAGCCGTTCTTAGCCGATCATCAGCGTCTTAAGCCGTTCTTAGCCTTTCTTTAGCGTCTTTAGCCGTTCTTAGCCGTTAATCACCGTTCTTTAGCCGTTCTTAGCCGTTCTTCACCATTCTTAAGCCGTTCTTAGCTATTCTTAGCCGTTCTTAACCGTTCTTAAGCCGTTCTTTGACGTTCTTCACCGTCCTTTAGCCGTTCTTAGTCGTTCCTAGCCATTCTTAAGCCGTTCTTAGCCGTTCTTTGCCGTTTTTAAGCGTCTTAAGCCGTTCTTAACCGTTCTTAGCCGTTCTTCACCGTTCTTAAGCTGTTCTTTGCCGTTCTTAGCCATTCTTAGCCGTTCTTCACCGTTCTTAAGCCGTTCTTAGTCGTTCTTTGCCGTTCTTCACCATCCTTAAGCCGTTCTTAGCCGTTCTTTAGCGTTTTTAGCCGTTCTTGACCGTTCTTAAGCCGTTCTTAGCCGTTCCTCGCCATTCTTTAGCGTCAAAAGCCATTCTTAGACGTTGTTAACCGTTCTTCACCGTTTTTAAGCCGTTCTTAGCCGTTCTTAGCTATTCTTAGCCGTTCTTCACCGTTCTTAAGCAGTTCTTAGCCGTTCTTAGCAATTCTTAGCCGTTCTTCACCGTTCTTAAGCCGTTCTTAGTCGTTCTTTGCCGTTCTTCACCGTCCTTAAGCCATTCTTAGCCGTTCTTTAGCGTTCTTAAGCCGTTCTTAGCCGTTCTTAAGCCGTTCTTCGCTGTTTTTCAGCGTCTTAAGCCGTTCTTAGCCGTTCTTGACAGTTCTTTAGCCGTTCTTTGCCGTTCCTCGCTATTCTTCAGCGTCATAAGACATTCTTAGACGTTCTTAGCAGTTCTTCACTGTTTTTAAGCCGTTCTTAGCCGTTTTTAGCTATTTTTAGCCGTTCTTCACCGTTCTTAAGCCGTTCTTTGCCGTTCTTCACCGTCCTTAAGCCGTTCTTAGTCGTTCCTAACCGTTCTTAAGCCGTTCTTAGCCGTTTATCAGCGTCTTAAGCCGTTCTTACCCGTTCCTTTGCGTCTTTAGCCATTCTTGACCGTTCTTTTGCCGTTCTTAAGCCGTTTTTAGCCGTTCTCCGCCGTTCTTCAGCGTCTTAAGCCGTTCTTAACAGTTCTTAGCCATTCGTTGCCGTTCTTTAGACGTTCTTAACCGTTCTTAGCCGTTCTTTACCGTTCAGAAGCCGTTCTTAGCCGTTCTTAAGCCGTTCTTAGCCGTTCTTTAGCGTTCTTAGCCGTTCTTGATCGTTGTTAAGCCGTTCTTAAGGCGTTCTTAGCCGTTCTTTGCCGTTCTTCAGCGTCTTCAGACATTCTTTGCCGTTCTTTACCGTTCTTAGCTGTTCTTGACCGTTCTTTAGCCGTTCTTAAGCCGTTCTAAGCCGTTCTTCAGCATCTTAAGCCGTTCTTAACTGTTCTTAGCCATTCTTCACTGTTGTTAAGTCGTTCTTAACTCTTCTTATCCATTCTTTACCGCTCTTAAGCCGTTCTTCGCCGTTCTTCGCCGTCTTAAGCCATTCTTAGCCGTTCTTGACCGTTCTTAAGCCGTTCTTAGCCGGTCTTGATCGTTCTGAAGCCGTTCTTAACCGTTCTTAGCCATTCTTCACCGTTCTTAGGCCGTTCTTAGCTGTTCTTAGCCATTCTTAGTTGTTCCTCACCGTTCTCAAGCCGTTCGTAGTCGTTCTTAGCCGTTCTTCACCATCCTTAAGCCGTTCTGAGCCATTCTTAGCCGTTCTTCATCGTTCTTAAGCCATTCTTAGCCGTTCTTTAGCGTTCTGAAGCTGTTCTTAAGCCATTCTTAGCCGTTCTTTCCCGTTCTTCAGCGTCTTAAGCCGTTCTTAGCCGTTCTTGACCGTTCTTAAGCCGTTCTTAGCCATTCATCAGCGTCTTGAGCCGTTCTTAGCCGTTCTTAGCCGTTCTTCAGCTGTTCTTAGCTGTTCTTAGCCATTCTTAGCCGTTCTTCACCATTCTCAAGCCATTCTTTGTCTTTTTTGCCGTTCTTAACCGTCCTTAAGCCGTTCTTAGCCGTTCTTAGCCGTTCTTCATGGTTCTTAAGCCATTCTTAGCCGTTCTTTAGCGTTCTTAAGCTGTTCTTAAGCCGTTCATCAGCGTCTTAAGCCGTTCTTACCCCTTCTTTAGCGTCTTTAGCCGTTCTTGACCGTTCTTTAGCCGTTCTTAGCTGTTCTTAAGCCGTCTTTAGCTGTTCTTCGCCGTTCTTTAGCGTCTTAAGCCGTTCTTTACCGTTCTTAGCCGTTCTTTAGTCGGTCTTAACCATTCTTAGCCCTTCTTCATTGTTCTTAAGCCATTCTTAGTCTTTTTTGCCGTTCTTAACCGTCCTTAAGCCGTTCGGAACCAATCTTAGCCGTTCTTCACCGTTCTTAAGCCATTCTTAACCGTTCTTAGCCGTTCTTCACCGTTCTTAAGCTGTTCTTAGCCGTTCTTAGCCATTCTTAGCTGTTCTTCACCGTTCTTAAGCCGAATCTTAGCTGTTCTTAGCCATTCTTAGCCGTTCTTCACCGTTCTTAAGCCGTTCTTAGCAGTTCTTTAGCGTTCTTGACCGTTCTTAAGCCGTTCTTGACCGTTCCTAAGCCGTTCTTAGCCGTTCATCAGCGTCTTAAGCCGTTCTTAGCCGTTCTTGACCGTTCTTAGCCATTCTTAAGCTGTTCTTAGCCATTCTTCAATGTTCTTAAGCCGTTCTTAGCCGTTCATCAGCGTCTTAAGCCGTTCTTACTGGTTCTTTCGCGTCTTTAGCCGTTCTTGACCTTTCTTTAGCCGTTCTTAGCTGTTCTTAAGCCGTTCTTAGCCGTTCTTCGCCGTTCTTCAGCGTCTTCAGCCGTTCTTAACCGTTTTTCGACGTTCTTTAGCCGGTCTTAACCATTCTTAGCGATTCTTCATCGTTCTTAAGCCATTCTTAGCTGTTGTTTAGCGTTCTTGACCGTTCTTAAGCCGTTCTTAGCCGTTCTTGATCGTTCTTAAGCCGTTCTTAGCCGTTCTTAAGCCGTTCTTAGCCGTTCATCAGCGTCTTAAACCGTTCTTAGCCGTTCTTTAGCGTCTTTAGCCGTTCTTAGCCGTTAATCACCGTTTTTTAGCCGTTCTTAGCCGTTCTTGACCGTTCCTAAGCCTTTTCAGCCGTTCTTCGCCGTTCTTCAGCGTCTTAAGCCGTTCTTAGCTGTTCTTAAGCTGTTCTTAGCCGTTCTTCAGCGTCTTAAGCCATTCTTACCCGTCCTTTAGCGTCTTTAGCCGTTCTTGACCGTTTTTTAGCCGTTCTTAGCCGTTCTTGACCGTTCCTAAGCCTTTTTAGCCGTTCTTCGCCGTTCTTCAGCGTCTTAAGCCGTTCTTAGCTGTTCTTAAGCTGTTCTTAGCCGTTCTTCAGCGTCTTAAGCCGTTCTTACCCGTTCTTTAGCGTCTTTAGCCGTTCTTGACCGTTCTTTAGCCGTTCTTAGCTGTTCTTAAGCCGTTCTTAGCCGTTCTTCGCCGTTCTTCAGCGTCTTAAGCCGTTCTTAACCGTTCTTAGCCGTTCTTCGCCGTTCCTTAGCCGGTCTTAACCATTCTTAGCCGTTCTTGATCGTTCTTAAGCCGTTCTTAGCCGTTCTTGACCGTTCTTAAGCTGTTGTTAGCCAATCTAAAGCCGTTCTTAACCGTTCTTAGCCGTTCTTTATCGTTCTTAAGCCATTCTTAGCCGTTCTTTAGCGTTCTGAAGCTGTTCTTATGCCGTGCTTAGCCGTTCTTACCCGTTCTTCAGCGTCTCAAGCCGTTCTTAGCCGTTCTTGACCGTTCTTAAGCCGTTCTTAGCCATTCATCAGCGTCTTAAGCCGTTCTTAACCGTTTTTAGCCGTTCGTAGTCGTTCTTAAGCCATTCTTAGCCGTTCTTCAGCGTTCTTAAGCTGTTCTTAAGCCGTTCATCAGCGTCTTAAGCCGTTCTTCGCGTTCTTTAGCGTCTTTAGCCGTTCTTGACCGTTCTTTAGCCGTTCTTAGCTGTTCTTCACCGTTCTTAAGCCGTTCTTAGCTGTTCTTAGCCATTCTTAGCCGTTCTTCACCATTCTCAACCCATTCTTTGTCTTTTTTGCCGTTCTTAACCGTCCTTAAGCCGTTCGGAGCCATTCTTAGCCGTTCTTCACCGTTCTTAAGCCATTCTTAGCCGTTCTTTAGCGTTCTTGACCGTTCTTAAGCCGTTCTTGACCGTTCTTAAGCCGTTCATAGCCGTTCATCAGCGTCTTAAGCCGTTCTTAGCCGTTCTTGACCGTTCTTAGCCGTTCTTAAGCCGTTCTTAGCAGTTCTTCAACGTTCTTAAGCCGTTCTTAGCCGTTCATTAGCGTCTTAAGCCGTTCTTACTGGTTCTTTAGCGTCTTTAGCCGTTCTTAGCTGTTCTTAAGCCGTTCTTAGCCGTTCTTCGCCGTTCTTCAGCGTCTTAAGCCGTTCTTAACCGTTCTTAGCCATTCTTCGCCGTTCCTTAGCCGGTCTTAACCATTCTTAGCCGTTCTTCATCGTTCTTGACCGTTCTCAAGCCGTTTTTAGCCGTTCTTGATCGTTCTTAAGCCGTTCTTAGCCGTTCTTGACCGTTCTTGACCGTTCTTAAGCTGTTGTTAGCCAATCTAAAGCCGTTCTTAACCGTTTTTAGCCGTTCTTCATCGTTCTTAAGCCATTCTAATTTCTTCAGCGTTCTTAAGCTGTTCTTAAGCCGTTCATCAGCGTCTTAAGCCGTTCTTCGCGTTCTTTAGCGTCTTTAGCCGTTCTTGACCGTTCTTTAGCCGTTCTTAGCTGTTCTTAAGCCGTTCTTACACGTTCTTCGCCGTTCTTCAGCGTCTTAAGACGTTCTTAACCGTTCTTAGCCATTCTTCGCCGTTCTTTAGCCGGTCTTAACCATTCTTAGCCGTTCTTCATCGTTCTTAAGCCATTCTTAGTCTTTTATGCCGTTCTTAACCGTCCTTAAGCCGTTCGGAGCCATTCTTAGCCGTTCTTCACCATTCTTAAGCCATACTTAACCGTTCTTAGCCGTTCTTCACCGTTCTCAAGCCGTTCTTAGCCGTTCTTAGCCATTCTTAGCTGTTCTTCACCGTTCTTAAGCCGTTCTTAGCTGTTCTTAGCCATTCTTAGCCGTTCTTCACCATTCTCAACCCATTCTTTGTCTTTTTTGCCGTTCTTAACCGTCCTTAAGCCGTTCGGAGCCATTCTTAGCCGTTCTTCACCGTTCTTAAGCCATTCTTAGCCGTTCTTTAGCGTTCTTGACCGTTCTTAAGCCGTTCTTGACCGTTCTTAAGCCGTTCTTAGCCGTTCATCAGCGTCTTAAGCCGTTCTTAGCCGTTCTTGACCTTTCTTAGCCGTTCTTAAGCCGTTCTTAGCCGTTCTTCAACGTTCTTAAGCCGTTCTTAGCCGTTCATTAGCGTCTAAAGCCGTTCTTACTGGTTCTTTAGCGTCTTTAGCCGTTCTTGACCGTTCGTTAGCCGTTCTTAGCTGTTCCTAAGCCGTTCTTAGCCGTTCTTCGCCGTTCTTCAGCGTCTTAAGCCGTTCTTAACCGTTCTTCGCCGTTCTTTAGCCGGTCTTAACCATTCTTAGCCGTTCTTCATCGTTCTTAAGCCATTCTTAGCTGTTCTTTAGCGTTCTTGACCGTTCTTAAGCCGTTCTTAGCCGTTCTTGATCGTTCTTAAGCCGTTCTTAGTCGTTCTTAAGCCGTTCTTAGCCGTTCATCAGCGTCTTAAGCCGTTCGTAGCCGTTCTTAGCCGTTCTTCACCGTTCTTAACCGTTCTTAGCCGTTCTTCACCGTTCTTAAGCCGTTCTTAGCTGTTCTTAGCCGTTCTTATCCGTTCTTCACCGTTCTTAAGCCGTTCTTTAGCTTTTTGCCGTTCTTAACCGTTCTTAAGCCGTTCTTAGCCGTTCTTAGCCGTTCTTCAGCGTTCTTAGCCGTTCTTAGCGTCTTTTGCCGTTCTTAACCGTTCTTAAGCGTTCAAGCCGTTCTTAGCCGTTCTTCACCGTTCTTAAATGTTCTTAAGCTTGCGTTCTTAGCCGTTCTTCACCGTTCTTAGCCGTTCTTAAGCCGTTCTTAGCCGTTTCTTCGTTCTTAAAGCGTTCTTAACCGTTCTTAACCGTTTCTTGACCGTTCACCGTTCTTAAGCCGTTCTTAGCGTTCTTAGCCGTTCTTCAAGTCTTAAGCCGTTCTTAGCCGTTCTTAGCCGTTCTTAACCGTTCTTAAGCCGTTCTTAGCCGTTCTTCAGCGTTCTTAAGCCGTTCTTAGCCGTTTCTTCAGCGTCTTAAGCCGTTCTTACCGTTCTTTAAGCGTCTTTAGCCGTTCTTGACCGTTCTTAGCGTTCTTAGCCGTTCTTAAGCCGTTCTTAACCGTTCTTAGCCGTTCTTCACCGTTCTTAAGCCGTTCTTAGCCGTTCTTAGCCGTTCTTCGCGTTCAAGCCGTTCTTAGCATTCTCTAGCCATTCTTTGCCGTTCTTAACCGTACTTAAGCCGTTCGGAGCCATTCTTAGCCGTTCTTCACCGTTCTTAAGCCGTTCTTAGCCGTTCTTTAGCGTTCTTAGCCGTTCTTGACCGTTCTTAAGCCGTTCTTGACCGTTCTTAAGCCGTTCTTAGCCGTTCATCAGCGTCTTAAGCCGTTCTTAAGCGTTCTTGACTGTTCTTAGCCGTTCTTAAGCCGTTCTTCACCAATCTAAAGCCTTTTTAGCCGTTCTTCGCCGTTCTTCAGCGTCTTAAGCCGTTCTTAGCTGTTCTTAAGCTGTTCTTAGCCGTTCATTAGCGTCTTAAGCCGTTCTTAGCCGTTCTTCATCGTTCTTAAGCCATTCTTAGCCGTTCTTTAGCGTTCTGAAGCTTTTCTTAAGCCGTTCTTAGCCGTTCTCACCCGTTCTTTAGCGTCTCAAGCCGTTCTTAGCCGTTCTTGACCGTTCTTAAGCCGTTCTTAGCCATTCATCAGCGTCTTAAGCCGTTCTTAACCGTTTTTAGCCGTTGTTCATCGTTCTTAAGCCATTCTTAGCCGTTCTTAGCCGTTCATCAGCGTCTTAAACCGTTCTTAGCCGTTCTTGACCGTTCTTAGCCGTTCTTAAGCCGTTCTTAGCCGTTCTTCAACGTTCTTAAGCCGTTCTTAGCCGTTCATCAGCGTCTTAAGCCGTTCTTACTGGTTCTTTAGCGTCTTTAGTCGTTCCGTTCTTAGCTGTTCTTAAGCTGTTCTTAGCCGTTCTTCGCCGTTCTTCAGCGTCTTAAGCCGTTCTTAACCGTTCTTCGCCGTTCTTTAGCCGGTCTTAACCATTCTTAGCCGTTCTTCATCGTTCTTAAGCCATTCTTAGCTGTTGTTAAGCGTTCTTGACCGTTCTTAAGCCGTTCTTAGCCGTTCTTGATCGTTCTTAAGCCGTTCTTAGCCGTTCTTCACCGTTCTTAAGCCGTTCTTAGCCATTCTTAGCTGTTCTTCACCGTTCTTAAGCTGTTCTTAGCTGTTCTTAGCCATTCTTAGCCGTTCTTCACCATTCTCAAGCCATTCTTTGTCTTTTTTTCCGTTCTTAACCGTCCTTAAGCCGTTCGAAGCAATTCTTAGCCGTTCTTCACCGTTCTTAAGCCGTTCTTAGCCGTTCTTTAGCGTTCTTGACCGTTCTTAAGCCGTTCTTGACCGTTCTGAAGCCGTTCTTAGCCGTTTATCAGCGTCTTTAATCGTTCTTTCCGGTTCTTTAGCGTCTTTAGCCGTTCTTGACCGTTCTTTAGCCGTTCTTAGCTGTTCTTAAGCCGTTCTTAGCCGTTCTTTGCCGTTCTTCAGCGTCTTAAGCCGTTCTTAACCGTTCTTCGCCGTTCTTTAGCCGGTCTTAACCATTCTTAGCCGTTCTTCATCGTTCTTAAGCCATTCTTAGCTGTTCTTTTGCGTTCTTGACCGTTCTTAAGCCGTTCCTAGCCGTTCTTGATCGTTCTTAAGCCGTTCTTAGCCGTTCTTAAGCCGTTCTTAGCCGTTCTTTATCGTCTTTAGCCGTTCTTAGCCGTTAATCACCGTTCTTTAGCCGTTCTTAGCCGTTCTTGACCGTTCTTAAGCCGTTTTTAGCCGTTCTTCGCCGTTCTTCAGCGTCTTAAGCCGTTCTTAGCTGTTCTTAGGCCGTTCTTAGCCGTTCATCAGCGTCTTAAGCCGTTCTTAGCCGTTCTTCAGCGTCTTAAGCCGTTCTTACCCGTTCTTTAGCGTCTTTAGCCGTTCTTGACCGTTCTTTAGCCGTTCTTAGCTGTTCTTAGACCGTTGTTAGTCGTTCTTTGCCGTTCTTTAGCGTCTTAAGACGTTCTTAACCGTTCCTAGCCGTTCTTCGCCGTTCCTTAGCCGGTCTTAACAATTCTTAGCCGTTCTTCATCGTTCTTAAGCCATTCTTAGCCCTTATTTAGCGTTCTTGACCGTTCTTAAGCCCTTCCTAGCCGTTCTTGAGCGTTCTTAAGCCGTTTTTAGCCGTTCTTGACCGTTCTTAAGCTGTTGTTAGCCAATCTTAAGCAGTTCTTCACCGTTCTTAGCCGTTCTTCACCGTTCTCAAGCCGTTCGTAGTCGTTCTTTGCCGTTCTTGACCGTCCTTAAGCCGTTCTGAGCCATTCTTAGCCGTTCTTTAGCGTTCTTAGCCGTTCTTTGCCTATCTTCAGCGTCTTAAGCCGTTCTTAGCCGTTCTTGACCGTTCTTCAGCGTCTTAAGCCTTTCTTAGCCGTTCTTAAGCCGTTCTTTGCCGTTCTTCAGCGTCTTAAGCCGTTCTTAACCGTTCTTAGCCATTCCTAACCATTTTTAAGCCGTTCTTAGCCGTTCTTAAGCCGTTCTTAGCCGTTCATCAGCGTCTTATGTCGTTCTTAGCCGTTCTTTAGCGTCTTTATCCGTTCTTAGCCGTTAATCACCATTCTTTAGCCGTTCTTAGCCGTTCTTGACCGTTCTTAAGCCGTTCTTTGCCGTTCTCCAGCGTCTTAAGCCGTTCTTAGCTGTTCTTCGCCGTTCTTCAGCTTCGTATGCCGTTCTTAGCCGTTCTTGACCGTTCGTAAAGCGTTCTTAGCCGTTCATCAGCGTCTTTAGCCGTTCTTACCCGTTTTTTAGCGTCTTAAGCCGTTCTTGACCGTTCTTTAGCCGTTCTTAGCCGTTCTTAAGCCGTTTTTAGCCGTTCTCCGCCGTTCTTTAGCGTCTTAAGCCGTTCTTAACCATTCTTAGCCGTTTTTTGCCGTTCTTAAGCCGTTGTTAACCGTTCTTAGCCGTTCTTAAACGTTCTGAAGACGTTCTTAACCGTTCTTAGCCATTCCTAACCATTTTTAAGCCGTTCTTAGCCGTTCTTAGCCGATCATCAGCGTCTTAAGCCGTTCTTAGCCGTTATTTAGCGTCTTTAGCTGTTCTTAGCCGTTCTTTAGCCGTTTTTAACCGTTTTCAATTGTTCTCCACCGTTCTTTAGCGTCTTAAGCCGTTATTAACCGTTCTTTGCCGTTCTTAGCCGTTCTTCACCGTTCTGATGCCGTTCTTAGCCGTTCTTAAGCCGTTCTTAGCCGATCATCAGCGTCTTAAGCCGTTCTTAGCCGTTCTTTAGCGTCTTAAGCCATTCTTAGCCGTTCTTGACCGTTCTTAAGCCATTTTTAGCCGTTCTTTGCCGTTCTTCAGCGTCTTAAGCCGTTCTTAAGCCATTCTTAACCGTTCTTAGCCGTTCTTCACCGTTCTTAAGCCGTTCTTAGCCGTTCTTAGCCACTCTTAGCTGTTCTTCACCGTTCTTAAGCTGTTCTTAGCTGTTCTTAGCCATTCTTAGCCGTTCTTCATCGTTCTTAAGCCATTCTTAGCCGTTCTTTAGCGTTCTTAAGCTGTTCTTAAGCCGTTTTTAGCCGTTCTTTGCCGTTCTTGACAGTTCTTTAGCCGTTCTTTGCCGTTCTTTATCGTTCTTGACCGTTCTTAAGCCGTTCTTGACCGTTCTTAAGCCGTTCTTAGCCGTTCATCAGCGTCTTAAGCCGTTCTTAGCCGTTCTTCAACGTTCTTAAGCCGTTCTTAGCCGTTCATCAGCGTCTTAAGCCGTTCTTACTGGTTCTTTAGCGTCTTTAGTCGTTCTTGACCGTTCTTTAGCCGTTCTTAGCTGTTCTTAAGCCGTTCTTAGCCGTTCTTCGCCGTTCTTCAGCGTCTTAAGCCGTTCTTAACCGTTCTTCGCCGGTCTTAACCATTCTTAGCCGTTCTTCATCGTTCTTAAGCCATTCTTAGCTGTTCTTTAGCGTTCTTCACCGTTCTTAAGCCGTTCTTAGCCGTTCTTTAGCGTTCTTGACCGTTCTTAAGCCGTTCTTGACCGTTCTTAAGCCGTTCTTAGCCGTTTATCAGCGTCTTAAATCGTTCTTTAGCTGTTCTTAAGCCGTTCTTAGCCGTTCTTTGCCGTTCTTCAGCGTCTTAAGCCGTTCTTAACCGTTCTTCGCCGTTCTTTAGCCGGTCTTAACCATTCTTAGCCGTTAATCACCGTTCTTTAGCCGTTCTCAGCCGTTCTTGACCGTTCTTAAGCCGTTTTTAGCCGTTCTTCGCCGTTCTTCAGCGTCTTAAGCCGTTCTTAGCTGTTCTTAAGCCGTTCTTAGCCGTTCATCAGCGTCTTAAGCCGTTTCTAGCCGTTCTTCAGCGTCTTAAGCCGTTCTTACCCGTTCTTTAGCGTCTTTAGCCGTTCTTGACCGTTCTATAGCCGTTCTTAGCTGTTCTTAAGCCGTTCTTAGCCGTTCTTCACCGTTCTTCAGCGTCTTAAGCCGTTCTTAACCGTTCTTAGCCGTTTTTGACCGTTCTTAAGCTGTTGTTAGCCATTTAAAGCCGTTCTTCACCGTTCTCAAGCCGTTCGTAGTCGTTCTTTGCCATTCTTCACCGTCCATAAGCCGTTCTGAGCCATTTTTAGCCGTTCTTTAGCGTTCTTAAGCTGTTCATAAGCCGTTTTTAGCCGTTCTTTGCCGTTCTTCAGCATCTTAAGCCGTTCTTGACCGTTCTTAAGCCGTTCTTAGCCGTTCTTGATCGTTCTTAAGCCGTTCTTAGCCGTTCATCAGCGTCTTAAGCCGTTCTTAGCCGTTCTTAAGCGTCTTTAGCCGTTCTTAGCCGTTAATCACCGTTCTTTAGCCGTTCTTAAGCCGTTCTTAGCCGTTCTAAGCCATTCTTAGCTGTTCTTCACCGTTCTTAAGCCGTTCTTAGCTGTTCTTAGCCATTCTTAGCCGTTCTTCACCATTCTCAAGCCATTCTTTGTCTTTTTTGCCGTTCTTAACCGTCCTTAAGCCGTTCGGAGCCATTCTTAGCCGTTCTTAACCGTTCTTAAGCCGTTCTTAGCCGTTCTTTAGCGTTCTTAAGCCGTTCTTAGCCGTTCATCAGCGTCTTAAGCCGTTCTTAGCCGTTCTTGACCGTTCTTAGCCGTTCTTAAGCCGTTCTTAGCCGTTCTTCAACGTTCTTAAGCCGTTCTTAGCCGTTCATCAGCGTCTTAAGCCGTTCTTACTGGTTCTTTAGCGTCTTTAGTCGTTCTTGACCGTTCTTAAGCCGTTCTTAGCCGTTCTTGATCGTTCTTAAGCCGTTCTTAGCCGTTCTTCACCGTTCTTAAGCCGTTCTTAGCCATTCTTAGCTGTTCTTCACCGTTCTTAAGCTGTTCTTAGCTGTTCTTAGCCATTCTTAGCCGTTCTTCACCATTCTCAAGCCATTCTTTGTCTTTTTTGCCGTTCTTAACCGTCCTTAAGCCGTTCGAAGCCATTCTTAGCCGTTCTTCACCGTTCTTAAGCCGTTCTTAGCCGTTCTTTAGCGTTCTTGACCGTTCTTAAGCCGTTCTTGACCGTTCTTAAGCCGTTCTTAGCCGTTTATCAGCGTCTTAAATCGTTCTTTCCGGTTCTTTAGCGTCTTTAGCCGTTCTTGACCGTTCTTTAGCCGTTCTTAGCTGTTCTTAAGCCGTTCTTAGCCGTTCTTTGCCGTTCTTCAGCGTCTTAAGCCGTTCTTAACCGTTCTTCGCCGTTCTTTAGCCGGTCTTAACCATTCTTAGCCGTTCTTCATCGTTCTTAAGCCATTCTTAGCTGTTCTTTTGCGTTCTTGACCGTTCTTAAGCCGTTCCTAGCCGTTCTTGATCGTTCTAAAGCCGTTCTTAGCCGTTCTTAAGCCGTTCTTAGCCGTTCTTTAGCGTCTTTAGCCGTTCTTAGCCGTTCTTGACCGTTCTTAAGCCGTTTTTAGCCGTTCTTCGCCGTTCTTCAGCGTCTTAAGCCGTTCTTAGCTGTTCTTAAGCCGTTCTTAGCCGTTCATCAGCGTCTTAAGCCGTTCTTAGCCGTTCTTCAGCGTCTTAAGCCGTTCTTACCCGTTCTTTAGCGTCTTTAGCCGTTCTTGACCGTTCTTTAGCCGTTCTTAGCTGTTCTTAGACCGTTGTTAGTCGTTCTTTGCCGTTCTTTAGCGTCTTAAGACGTTCTTAACCGTTCCTAGCCGTTCTTCGCCGTTCCTTAGCCGGTCTTAACAATTCTTAGCCGTTCTTCATCGTTCTTAAGCCATTCTTAGCCCTTCTTTAGCGTTCTTGACCGTTCTTAAGCCCTTCCTAGCCGTTCTCAAGCCGTTCGTAGTCGTTCTTTGCCGTTCTTGACCGTTCTTAAGCTGTTGTTAGCCAATCTTAAGCAGTTCTTTAGCGTTCTTAGCCGTTCTTTGCCTATCTTCAGCGTCTTAAGCCGTTCTTAGCCGTTCTTGACCGTTCTTCAGCGTCTTAAGCCTTTCTTAGCCGTTCTTAAGCCGTTCTTTGCCGTTCTTCAGCGTCTTAAGCCGTTCTTAACCGTTCTTAGCCATTCCTAACCATTTTTAAGCCGTTCTTAGCCGTTCTTAAGCCGTTCTTAGCCGTTCATCAGCGTCTTATGTCGTTCTTAGCCGTTCTTTAGCGTCTTTATCCGTTCTTAGCCGTTAATCACCATTCTTTAGCCGTTCTTAGCCGTTCTTGACCGTTCTTAAGCCGTTCTTTGCCGTTCTCCAGCGTCTTAAGCCGTTCTTAGCTGTTCTTCGCCGTTCTTCAGCGTCGTATGCCGTTCTTAGCCGTTCTTGACCGTTCGTAGAGCGTTCTTAGCCGTTCTTAACCATTCTTAGCCGTTTTTTGCCGTTCTTAAGCCGTTGTTAACCGTTCTTAGCCGTTCTTAAACGTTCTGAAGACGTTCTTAACCGTTCTTAGCCATTCCTAACCATTTTTAAGCCGTTCTTAGCCGTTCTTAGCCGATCATCAGCGTCTTAAGCCGTTCTTAGCCGTTATTTAGCGTCTTTAGCCGTTCTTAGCCGTTCTTTAGCCGTTTTTAACCGTTTTCAATTGTTCTCCACCGTTCTTTAGCGTCTTAAGCCGTTATTAACCGTTCTTTGCCGTTCTTAGCCGTTCTTATCCGTTCTTAGCCGTTTTTCACCGTTCTGATGCCGTTCTTAGTCGTTCTTAGCCGTTCTTAAGCCGTTCTTAGCCGATCATCAGCGTCTTAAGCCGTTCTTAGCCGTTCTTTAGCGTCTTAAGCCATTCTTAGCCGTTCTTGACCGTTCTTAAGCCATTGTTAGCCGTTCTTTGCCGTTCTTCAGCGTCTTAAGCCGTTCTTAAGCCATTCTTAACCGTTCTTAGCCGTTCTTCACCGTTCTTAAGCCGTTCTTAGCCGTTCTTAGCCACTCTTAGCTGTTCTTCACCGTTCTTAAGCTGTTCTTAGCTGTTCTTAGCCATTCTTAGCCGTTCTTCACCATTCTCAAGCCATTCTTTGTCTTTTTTGCCGTTCTTAGCCGTCCTTAAGCCGTTCGGAGCCATTCTTAGCCGTTCTTCACCGTTCTTAAGCCGTTCTTTGCCGTTCTTTAGCGTTCTTGACCGTTCTTAAGCCGTTCTTGACCGTTCTTAAGCCGTTCTTAGCCGTTCATCAGCGTCTTAAGCCGTTCTTAGCCGTTCTTCTACGTTCTTAAGCCGTTCTTAGCCGTTCATCAGCGTCTTAAGCCGTTCTTACTGGTTCTTTAGCGTCTTTAGTCGTTCTTGACCGTTCTTTAGCCGTTCTTAGCTGTTCTTAAGCCGTTCTTAGCCGTTCTTCGCCGTTTTTCAGCGTCTTAAGCCGTTCTTAACCGTTCTTCGCCGGTCTTAACCATTCTTAGCCGTTCTTCATCGTTCTTAAGCCATTCTTAGCTGTTCTTTAGCGTTCTTGACCGTTCTTAAGCCGTTCTTCACCGTTCTTAAGCCGTTCTTAGCCGTTCTTTAGCGTTCTTGACCGTTCTTAAGCCGTTCTTGACCGTTCTTAAGCCGTTCTTAGCCGTTTATCAGCGTCTTAAATCGTTCTTTAGCTGTTCTTAAGCCGTTCTTAGCCGTTCTTCGCCGTTCTTCAGCGTCTTAAGCCGTTCTTAACCGTTCTTCGCCGTTCTTTAGCCGGTCTTAACCATTCTTAGCCGTTAATCACCGTTCTTTAGCCGTTCTCAGCCGTTCTTGACCGTTCTTAAGCCGTTTTTAGCCGTTCTTCGCCGTTCTTCAGCGTCTTAAGCCGTTCTTAGCTGTTCTTAAGCCGTTCTTAGCCGTTCATCAGCGTCTTAAGCCGTTTCTAGCCGTTCTTCAGCGTCTTAAGCCGTTCTTACCCGTTCTTTAGCGTCTTTAGCCGTTCTTGACCGTTCTATAGCCGTTCTTAGCTGTTCTTAAGCCGTTCTTAGCCGTTCTTCACCGTTCTTCAGCGTCTTAAGCCGTTCTTAACCGTTCTTAGGCGTTCTTGACCGTTCTTAAGCTGTTGTTAGCCAATTTAAAGCCGTTCTTCACCGTTCTCAAGCCGTTCGTAGTCGTTCTTTGCCATTCTTCACCGTCCATAAGCCGTTCTGAGCCATTTTTAGCCGTTCTTTAGCGTTCTTAAGCTGTTCATAAGCCGTTTTTAGCCGTTCTTTGCCGTTCTTCAGCATCTTAAGCCGTTCTTGACCGTTCTTAAGCCGTTCTTAGCCGTTCTTGATCGTTCTCAAGCCGTTCTTAGCCGTTCATCAGCGTCTTAAGCCGTTCTTAGCCGTTCTTTAGCGTCTTTAGCCGTTCTTAGCCGTTAATCACCGTTCTTTAGCCGTTCTTAAGCCGTTCTTAGCCGTTCTTAGCCATTCTTAGCTGTTCTTCACCGTTCTTAAGCCGTTCTTAGCTGTTCTTAGCCATTCTTAGCCGTTCTTCACCATTCTCAAGCCATTCTTTGTCTTTTTTGCCGTTCTTAACCGTCCTTAAGCCGTTCGGAGCCATTCTTAGCCGTTCTTCACCGTTCTTAAGCCGTTCTTAGCCGTTCTTTATCGTTCTTGAGCCGTTCTTGACCGTTCTTAAGCCGTTCTTAGCCGTTCATCAGCGTCTTAAGCCGTTCTTAGCCGTTCTTGACCGTTCTTAGCCGTTCTTAAGCCGTTCTTAGCCGTTCTTCAACGTTCTTAAGCCGTTCTTAGCCGTTCATCAGCGTCTTAAGCCGTTCTTACTGGTTCTTTAGCGTCTTTAGTCGTTCTTGACCGTTCTTTAGCCGTTCTTAGCTGTTCTTAAGCCGTTCTTAGCCGTTCTTCGCCGTTCTTCAGCGTCTTAAGCCGTTCTTAACCGTTCTTCGCCGTTCTTTAGCCGGTCTTAACCATTCTTAGCCGTTCTTCATCGTTCTTAAGCCATTCTTAGCTGTTCTTTTGCTTTCTTGACCGTTCTTAAGCCGTTCTTAGCCGTTCTTAAGCCGTTCTTAGCCGTTCATCAGCGTCTTAAGCCGTTCTGAGCCATTCTTCAGCATCTTAAGCCGTTCTTACCCGTTCTTTAGCGTCTTTAGCCGTTCTTGACCGTTCTTTAGCCGTTCTTAGCTGTTCTTAGACCGTTGTTAGTCGTTCTTTGCCGTTCTTTAGCGTCTTAAGCCGTTCTTAACCGTTCTTAGCCGTTCTTCGCCGTTCTTAAGCCATTCTTAGCCCTTCTTTAGCGTTCCTGACCGTTCTTAAGCCCTTCCTAGCCGTTCTTGAGCGTTCTTAAGCCGTTTTTAGCCGTTCTTGACCGTTCTTAAGCTGTTGTTAGCCAATCTTAAGCAGTTCTTCACCGTTCTTAGCCGTTCTTCACCGTTCTCAAGCCGTTCGTAGTCGTTCTTTGCCGTTCTTCACCGTCCTTAAGCCGTTCTGAGCCATTCTTAGCCGTTCTTTAGCGTTCTTAGCCGTTCTTTGCCTATCTTCAGCGTCTTAAGCCGTTCTTAGCCGTTCTTGACCGTTCTTCAGCGTCTTAAGCCTTTCTTAGCCGTTCTTAAGCCGTTCTTTGCCGTTCTTCAGCGTCTTAAGCCGTTCTTAACCGTTCTTAGCCATTCCTAACCATTTTTAAGCCGTTCTTAGCCGTTCTTAAGCCGTTCTTAGCCGTTCATCAGCGTCTTATGTCGTTCTTAGCCGTTCTTGACCGTTCTTAAGCCGTTTTTATTCGTTCTTTGCCGTTCTTCAGCGTCTTAAGCCGTTCTTAGCTGTTCTTCGCCGTTCTTCAGCGTCGTAAGCCGTTCTTAGCCGTTCTTGACCGTTCGTAAAGCGTTCTTAGCCGTTCATCAGCGTCTTAAGCCGTTCTTACCCGTTTTTTAGCGTCTTAAGCCGTTCTTGACCGTTCTTTAGCCGTTCTTAAGCCGTTTTTAGCCGTTCTCCGCCGTTCTTTAGCGTCTTAAGCCGTTCTTAACCGTTCTTAGCCGTTTTTTGCCGTTCTTAAGCCGTTGTTAACCGTTCTTAGCCGTTCTTAAACGTTCTGAAGCCGTTCTTAACCATTCTTAGCCATTCCTAACCATTTTTAAGCCGTTCTTCGCCGCTCTTCAGCGTCTTAAGCCGTTCTTAACCGTTCTTAGCCGTTCTTGACCGTTCTTAGCCATTCTTAGCCGTTCTTGACCGTTCTTAGGCCATTTTTAGCCGTTCTTTGCCGTTCTTCTGCGTCTTAAGCCGTTCTTAGCCGTTCTTGAAGGTTCTTAAGCCTTTCTTAGCCGTTCTTAATCCGTTCTTAACCGTTCTTAGCCATTCCTTACCATTTTTAAGCCGTTCTTAGCCGTTCTTAAGCCGTTCTTAGCCGTTCATCAGCGTCTTAAGCCGTTCTTAGCCGTTCTTCAGCGTCTTAAGCCGTTTTTACCCGTTCTTTAGCGTCTTTAGCCGTTCTTGACCGTTCTTTAGCCATTCTTAGCCGTTCTTAAGCCGGTCTTAACCTTTCTTAGCCGTTCTTCATCGTTCTTAAGCCATTCTTAGCCGTTCTTTAGCGTTCTTGACCGTTCTTAAGCCGTTCTTAGCCGTTCTTGACCGTTCTTAAGCCGTTCTTAGCCGTTCTTGACCGTTCTTAAGCCGTTCTTACCCGTTCTTTAGCGTCTTTAGCCGTTCTTGACCGTTCTTTAGCCGTTCTTAGCTGTTCTTAGACCGTTGTTAGTCGTTCTTTGCCGTTCTTTAGCGTCTTAAGCCGTTCTTAACCGTTATTAGCCGTTCTTCGCCGTTCTTAAGCCATTCTTAGCCCTTCTTTAGCGTTCTTGACCGTTCTTAAGCCCTTCCTAGCCGTTCTTGAGCGTTCTTAAGCCGTTTTTAGCCGTTCTTGACCGTTCTTAAGCCCTTCCTAGCCGTTCTTGAGCGTTCTAAAGCCGTTTTTAGCCGTTTTTGACCGTTCTTAAGCTGTTGTTAGCCAATCTTAAGCAGTTCTTAACCGTTCTTAGCCGTTCTTCACCATTCTCAAGCCGTTCGTAGTCGTTCTTTGCCGTTCTTCACCGTCCTTAAGCCGTTCTGAGCCATTCTTAGCCGTTCTTTAGCGTTCTTAAGCTGTTCTTAAGCTGTTATTAAGCCGTTCTTAGCCGTTCTTTGCCATTCTTCAGCGTCTTAAGCCGTTCTTAGCCGTTCTTGACCGTTCTTCAGTGTCTTAAGCCTTTCTTAGCCGTTCTTAAGCCGTTCTTTGCCGTTCTTCAGCGTCTTAAGCCGTTTTTAACCGTTCTTAGCCATTCCTAACCATTTTTAAGCCGTTCTTAAGCCGTTCTTAGCTGTTCATCAGCGTCTTATGGCGTTCTTAGCCGTTCTTGACCGTTCTTAAGCCGTTTTAGCCGTTCTTTGCCGTTCTTCAGCGTCTTAAGCGTTCTTAGCTGTTCTTAGCCGTTCTTCTTCAGCGTCGTAAGCCGTTCTTAGCCGTTCTTGACCGTTCTTAAGCGTTCTTAGCGTTCATCAGCGTCTTAAGCCGTTCTTACCCGTTTTTAGCGTCTTAAGCCGTTCTTGACCGTTCTTTAGCCGTTCTTAGCCGTTCTTAAGTCGTTTTTAGCCGTTCTCCGCCGTTCTTTAGCGTCTTAAGCCGTTCTTAACCGTTCTTAGCCGTTTTTGCCGTTCTTAAGCCGTTGTTAACCGTTCTTAGCCGTTCTTAAACGTTCTGAAGCCGTTCTTAACCATTCTTAGCCATTCCTAACCATTTTTAAGCCATTCTTAGCCGATCATCAGCGTCTTAAGCCGTTCTTAGCCGTTATATAGCGTCTTAAGCCGTTCTTAGCCGTTCTTTAGCGTCTTTAGCCGTTCTTGACCGTTCTTTAGCCGTTCTTAGCTGTTCTTAAGCCGTTCTTAGCCGTTCTTCGCCGCTCTTCAGCGTCTTAAGCCGTTGTTAACCGTTCTTAGCCGTTCTTGACCGTTCTTAGCCATTCTTAGCCGTTCTTGACCGTTCTTAGGCCATTTTTAGCCGTTCTTTGCCGTTCTTCTGCGTCTTAAGCCGTTCTTAGCCGTTCTTGACCGTTCTTAAGCCTTTCTTAGCCGTTCTTAATCCGTTCTTAGCCGTTCTTTGCCGTTCTTCAGCATCTGAAGCCGTTCTTAACCGTTCTTAGCCATTCCTTACCATTTTTAAAATGTTCTTAGGCCGTTCTTAGCCGTTCATCAGCGTCTTAAGCCGTTCTTAGCCGTTCTTCAGCGTCTTAAGCCGTTTTTACCCGTTCTTTAGCGTCTTTAGCCGTTCTTGACCGTTCTTTAGCCATTCTTAGCCATTCTTAAGCCGGTCTTAACCTTTCTTAGCCGTTCTTCATCGTTCTTAAGCCATTCTTAGCCGTTCTTTAGCGTTCTTGACCGTTCTTAAGCCATTCTTAGCCGTTCTTGACCGTTCTTAAGCCGTTCTTAGCCGTTCTTGACCGTTCTTAAGCTGTTCTTAGCCGTTCTTGACCGTTCTTAAGCTGTTGTTAGCCGTTCTTAAGCCATCCTTAACAGTTCTTAGCCGTTCTTCACCGTTCTCAAGCCGTTCTTAGCCGTTCTTGATCGTTCTTAAGCCGTTCTTAGCCGTTCTTGACCGTTCTTAAGCTGTTGTTAGCCGTTCTTAAGCCATTTTTAACCGTTCTTAGCCGTTCTTCACCGTTCTCAAGCCGTTCGTAGTCGTTCTTTGCCGTTCTTCACCGTCCTTAGGCCGTTCTAAGCCTATCTTAACCGTTCTTCATCGTTCTTAAGCCTTTCTTAGCCGTTCTTTAGCGTTCTTAAGCTGTTCTGAAGCCGTTTTTAGCCGTTTTTTGCCGTTCTTCAGCGTCTTCAGCCGTTCTTAGCCGTTCTTGACCGTTCTTCAGCGTCTTAAGCCGTTCTTAGCTGTTCTTGACCGTTTTTAAGCCTTTCTTAGCCGTTCTTAGCCGTTCTTCGCCGTTCTTCAACGTCTTAAGCCGTTCTCAACCGTTTTTAGCCATTCCTAACCATTTTTAAGCCGTTCTTAGCCGTTGTTAAGCCGTTCTTAGCCGTTCTTCGCCGTTCTTTAGCCGGTCTTAACCATTCCAAGCCGTTCTTCATTGTCCTTAAGACATTCTTAGCCGTTCTTTAGCGTTCTTGACCGTTCTTAAGCCGTTCTTAGCCGTTCTTGATCGTTCTTAAGCCGTTCTTAGCCGTTCTTGACCGTTCTAAAGCTGTTGTTAGCCGTTCTTAAGCCGTTCTTAGCTGTTCATAAGCGTCTTAAGCCGTTCTTAGCCGTTCTTGACCGTTCTTAGCCGTTCTTAAGCTGTTCTTAGCCGTTCTTCAACGTTCTTAAGCCGTTCTTAGCCGTTCATCAGCGTCTTAAGCCGTTCTTACCCGTTCTTTAGCGTCTTTAGCCGTTCTTGACCGTTCTTTAGCCGTTCTTAGCTGTTCTTAAGCCGTACTTAGCCGTTTTTCGCCGTTCTTCAGCGTCTTAAGTCGTTCTTACCCGTTCTTAGCCGTTCGCCGTTTTTTAGCCGGTCTTAACCATTCTTAGCCGTTCTTCATCGTTCTTAAGCCATTCTTAGCCGTTCTTTAGCGTTCTTGATCGTTCTTTAGCCGTTCTTAGCTGTTCTTAAGCCGTACTTAGCCGTTTTTCGCCGTTCTCTAGCGTCTTAAGCCGTTCTTAACCGTTCTTAGCCGTTCTTTGCCGTTTTTTAGCCGGTCTTAACCATTCTCAGCCGTTCTTCATCGTTCTTAAGCCATTCTTAGCCGTTCTTTAGCGTTCTTGATCGTTCTTAAGCCGTTCTTAGCCGTTCTTGACCGTTCTTTAGCCGTTCTTAGCCGTTCTTAAGCCGTTTTCAGCCTTTCTCCGCCGTTCTTTTGCGTCTTAAGCCGTTCTTAACCGTTCTTAGCCGTTTTTTGCCGTTCTTTAGCCGTTCTTAACCGTTCTTTGCCGTTCTTAAACGTTCTGAAGCCGTTCTTAGCCGTTCTTGATCGTTCTTAAGCCGTTCTTAAGTCGTTCTTAGCCGTTCTTTTCCGTTTTTAGCGTCTTAAGCCATTCTTAGCCGTTCTTTAGCGTTATTAAGCCTTTCTTAGCCGTTCTTAACCCGTTCTTAGCCCTTTTGCGCCGTTCTTCAGCGTCTTAAGCCGTTCTTAACCGTTCTTAGCCATTCCTAACCATTTTTAAGCCGTTCTTAGCCGTTCTTAGCTTATCATCAGCGTCTTAAGCCGTTCTTAGCCGTTCTTTAGCGTCTTTAACCGTTCTTTTCCGTTAATCACCGTTCTTTAGCCGTTCTTAGCCGTTCTTGACCGTTCTTAAGCCGTTTTTAGCCTTTCTTCGCCGTTTTTCAGCGTCTTAAGCCGTTCTTAGCCGTTCTTCGCCGTTCTTCAGCGTCTTAAGCCGTTCTTAGCCGTTCTTCGCCGTTCTTTAGCGTCTTAAGCCGTTCTTAGCCGTTTTTGACCGTTCTCTAGCCGTTCTTAGCCGTTCTTTAGCCGTTTTTAGCCGTTCTCCGCCGTTCTTTAGCGTCTTAAGCCGTTCTTAACCGTTCTTAGCCGTTCTTTGCCATTCTTTAGCCGTTCTTAACCGTTCTTAGCCGTTCTTCACCGTTCTGAAGCCGTTCTTAGTCGTTCTTAGCCGTTCTTAAGCCGTTCTTAGCCGATCATCAGCGTCTTAAGCCGTTACGTTCTTAGCCGTTCTTTAGCGTCTTTAGCCGTTCTTTAGCCGTTCTTCACCGTTCTTAACCGTTCTTAGCCGTTCTTCACCGTTCTTAAGCTGTTCTTAGCCGTTCTTAGCCATTCTTAGCCGTTCTTCACCGTTCTTAAGCCGTTCTTAGTCGTTCTTTGCCGTTCTTCACCGTCCTTAAGCCGTTCTTTAGCGTTTTTAGCCGTTCTTGACCGTTCTTAAGCCATTCTTAGCCGTTCTTGACCGTTCTTAAGCCGTTTTTAGCCGTTCTTCGCCGTTCTTCAGCGTCTTAAGTCGTTCTTAGCTGTTCTTCGCCGATCTTCAGCGTCTTAAGCCAATCTTAGCCGTTCTTGACCGTTCGTAAGCCGTTCTTAGCCGTTCATCAGCGTCGTAAGCCGTTCTTACCCGTTTTTTAGCGTCTTTAG
>SMMW01000226.1:2500-5000 GCA_004794655.1 Marisa cornuarietis
CGCGTGGCTGGCGGTAACCGACGCACCGGTTGAAAAATTGGTCGAGACGCGTGGCTGGCGGTAACCGACGCACCGGTTGAAAAATTGGTCGAGCCGCGTAGCTCGCGGTAACCGACGCGCCGGTTGAAAAATTGGTCGAGCAGCGTGGCTGGCCGTAACCGACGCGCCGGTTGAAAAATTGGTCGAGCCGCGTGGCTCGCCGTAACCGACGCGCCGGTTAAAAAATTGGTCGAGACGCGTGGCTGGCCGTAACCGACGCGCCGGTTGAAAAATTGGTCGAGCCGCGTGGCTCGCCGTAACCGACGCGCCGGTTGAAAAATTGGTCGAGCCGCATGGCTGCCGTGAACCGGCGCTGCCGGGTCGGGCCGCGCACATTGTGTTCGGGCATTGGTTCTTTCTCTCTTTCTCTCTCTCTTTCTTTCTTTCTTTCTCACTTTCTTCCTTCCTTGATTTGTGCTGCATGGTCGATGCCTGGTGACGAGTCATAATGTAGGCATGGAAACTAGGAGAAGAGAGAATTAGGATCGCGCGTCGTTCTGCTAGTGTTCGGCCTTGCTTTCTGTCGATTTGTGGCTGGTTGGCGGGTTTAAACCAGCGTGGTAGTAGAGGCAAGGGCGTGGGAAAGAAAAAGTGGGAGGGCCTGGTGACAAGTGAAAATGGCAACCGGCGCGTCGGTTGTAAACAAGAATTGGGGCGCCGGGCTTGCAACCGACGCGCCGGTTGAAAAATTCGTCGAGCCGCGTGGCTGGCGTGAACCGGCGCTGCCGGGTCGCGCCGCGCACATTGTGTACGGGTCGCGTGAACCGGCGCTGCCGGGTCCGCGCCGAGCACGCGGTGGCCGGGTCGCGTGAACCGGCACACCGGGTGTAAGAAAAACTTTTTCTCGAGTCACGCGCGAGGCTGGGGCCGGGCCTCGCACGCTGTGGGCAGCTCGCGGCAACCGACGCGCGGGTTGAAAAATTGGTCAACGGGGGAGGAGGGCCTGGTGAGCGTAAGGAGAGGGCCTGGTGATAAACTGCCTCTGAGCAGATAAATCGAAGGGATGGGATGGGAATGAAGTGAAGTGATGCGCGAGGTGTGCGAAGGAGGCGTGGTGAGGAAAAAGTCACTTTTGCCATGCCCGCTACACCGTTGACAGCGCCTAGGGCTATAAAACCTGTGTTCGCCCAAAATGGGCAAATTTTCGTTTTCGTCGCTAAAAGGTTCGTTAGTTTGGATCAGTGGTGACGCTTGACCCCCAGGGTGGGGGGAATAGCTAGCGGGAACCCTCTTACGTCAAGAGGCGGCAAAATTGACACGCAGTCGGGCCGGAACGATGCCTTTACCACGCAGCATAACGCGTACCCCCCCATGCGCCGCCCTTCTTTGTCTATATGAGGGGGCGGGGCCGTGGCAGACACGATTAGGGTAGACGCTATATATAGGGGGTAGCAGGTCCTCAGCAATGCGAGTGAAAAGAAAAGCTGTGCTTCCTCGTCCCCTCGAAGCAATATGAAACGAAAAAGTTTGGCATTCTAGCGCTCGCACGGCGTGCGACGCCCTTGGTCGAGAGGGATCAAGGTGTGCGTCCCGCTTTTAGCGAGCCCGCGCAGGCGGTGTGACTGCCCGCCGGCAACCGGCCTTATCGGTTGCCGACGGCGTCTTGCGGACCGAAGAAGGAACGGTACGGGTTGGCAGGCTTGGCGATTCGCGGCTTTTTTCCGGCCGCGTTTCCCACAGCTCAGGCGCGTGCTGGTGTAGGGGAGTTTTTCGAAGGCTGTCCCTGTGCCAGTCGCGTCGGCGCATCGTATAACGCTTGACCTAGTCTCGAGTGAAGGAGCGCACCCGTGCTCATCGGGTCAGCGTTCCGCATGTGGAAGAAAAAAATTGAACCGACGTCGTCGGTTGCGATTTTTTGGTTTTTCGAGAAGCGAAAAATTTTTTTTTCTGTCGTGTGATTCCACGCACAGATGTGTGTAAGAAAAATGGAAAAACAGCATTCTGGTTGATCCTGCCAGTAGTCATATGCTTGTCTCAAAGATTAAGCCATGCATGTCTAAGTTCACACCCTCGTACGGTGAAACCGCGAATGGCTCATTAAATCAGTCGAGGTTCCTTAGATGATCCATTTCTACTTGGATAACTGTGGCAATTCTAGAGCTAATACATGCAACCAAGCTCCGACCCGGTGTCAAAGCCGGGAAAGAGCGCTTTTATTAGTTCAAAACCAGTCGGGGTCTCGGCCCCGTCCCTTTTGGTGACTCTGGATAACTTTGTGCCGATCGCATGGCCTCGAGCCGGCGACGCATCTTTCAAATGTCTGCCCTATCAAATGTCGATGGTACGTGATAGGCCTACCATGTTGACTACGGGTAACGGGGAATCAGGGTTCGATTCCGGAGAGGGAGCATGAGAAACGGCTACCACATCCAAGGAAGGCAGCAGGCGCGCAACTTACCCACTCCCAGCTCGGGGAGGTAGTGACGAAAAATAACAATACGGAACTCTTTTGAGGCTCCGT
>SMMW01000227.1:0-16852 GCA_004794655.1 Marisa cornuarietis
AGCCATTCTTAAGCGTTTTTAAGCGTTCTTAAGCGGTTCATAACTGTTCTTAGCCTTTTTTTACCATTCTTATGCCGTTCTTACCGTTCTAAGCCATTCTTAAGCCGTTCTTAGCCGTTCTAAGCCGTTCTAAGCCGTTCTTCATCGTTCTTAGCCGTTCTTAGCCATTCTTCTTCGTTCTTAAGCCGTTCTTATTCGTTTTTAATTGTTCTTAAGCCGTTCTTCACCGTTCTTCAGCGTCTTAAGCAATTCTTCACCGTTCTTAAGCTATTCTTAGCTGTTCTTAGCCGTTCTTAAGCCATTCTTCGCCGTTTTAAAGCGTTCTTAAGCCGTTCTTAACCGTTCTTAGCCTCTTTTTACCATTCTTATGCCATTCTTAGTTGTTCTTAAGCCGGTCTTAGCTGTTCTAAGCCGTTTTTCACCGTTCTTAAGCCGTTCGCAGCCATTCTTTGCCATTCCTCACCGTTCTTAAGCCGTTCTTAGCCATTCTTTGCCGTTCTTCACCGTTCTTAAGCAGTTCTTAGCCGTTCTTCACCATTTTTCACCGTTCTTAAGCCGTTCTTAGCCGTTTTTCACCATTCTTAAGCTGTTCTTAGCCATTCTTTGCCGTTCTTCACTGTTCTTAAGCCGTTCTTAGCCATTCATAAGCCGTTTTTAGTCGTTCTTTGCCGTTTATCACCGTTCTTAAGCCGTTCTTATGCCGTTTTTAGCCATTCTTAGACGTTCATAGCCAATCTTGGCCGTTGGAGCCGTTTTTCACCGTTCTTAAGCCGTTCTTTACCGTTCTTGAGCGTCCTTAAGCTGTTTTTAGCCATTTTTAGATGTTCTCAGACGTTTTTCACTGTTCTTATGCCGGTCTTAGCCGTTCTTCGCCATTCTTCAGCGTCTTAAGCCGTTCTTAGCCATTCTTAGCCGTTCTAAGCCGTTCTTAGCCGTTCTTAAGCTGTTCTTAGCCGTTCTTAGCCGTTTTTCACCATTCTTAAGCCTTTTTTAGTTGTTCTTAAGTCGTTTTTAGCCGTTCTTCACGTCCTTAAGCCGTTTTTAGCCGTTCTTTGCCGTTCTTCACCATTCTTAAGCCGTTCCTAGCCGTTCTTAAGCTGTTCTTAGCCGTTCTTAGCCGTTTTTCACCATTCTTAAGCCGTTCTTAGTTGTTCTTAAGTCGTTTTTAGCCGTTCTTCACGTTCTTAAGCCGTTTTTAGCCGTTCTTTGCCGTTCTTCACCGTTCTTAAGCTGTTCTTAGCCGTTTTACCGTTCTTTGCCTTTCTTCAGTGTTCTTAGCCGTTCTTCACCATTCTTATGCCGTTCTTAGCCGTTCTTAAGCCATTGCCAGCTGTTCTTAGCCGTTCTGCCATTCTTAAGCCGTTTTAAAGCGTTCTTAAATACGTTCTTCTTAACCGTTCTTAGCCGTTTTACCATTCTTATGCCGTTCTTACCGTTCTTAAAGCCGTTTTTAAGCCGTTCTAAGCCGTTCGCCGTTCTTTACCGTTCTTTAGCGTTCTTAAGCTGTTTTTAGCCGTTTTAGATTCTTAGCCGTTTTTACCGTTCTTAATTCCCGTTCTTAGCCGTTCTTCGCCATTCTTCAAACGTCTTAACCGTTCTTATGTTCTTTACACCGTTCTTAAGCCGTTCTTAGCCGTTCTTAAGCTGTTCTTAGCCGTTCTTAGCCGTTTTTCACCATTCTTAAGCCGTTCTTAGTTGTTCTTAAGTCGTTTTAGCCGTTCTTCGTTCTTAAGCCGTTTTCGCTTCCTGCCGTTCTTTGCCGTTCTTCTTACCGTTCTTAAGCCGTTCTTAGCCGTTTTACCGTTCTTTACCTTTCTTCGGTGTTCTTAGCCGTTCTTCGCCATTCTTATGCCTTTCTTAGCCGTTCTTAAGCCATTCTTAGCTGTTCTTAGCCGTTCTTAAGCCATTCTTAGCGTTTTAAGCGTTCTTAAAGCCGTTTTAACCGTTTTAACTTTAGCCTTTTTACCATTCGCCCTTGCCGTTCTTACCGTTCTAAACCGTTCTTAACGCGTTCTTAAGCCGTTCTTAAGCCATTCTTCACCGTTCTTCAGCGTCTTAAGCCATTCTTCACCTTTCTTATGTCGTTCTTAGCCTTTCTGTACCGTACTTAAGCCGTTCTTATCTGTTCTTAGCCGTTTTTCACCATTCTTAAGCCATTCTTAGTTGTTCTTAAGCCGTTCTTAGCCGTTCTTCACCATCTTTCACCATTCTTAAGCTGTTCTTAGCCATTCTTTGCCGTTCTTCACTGTTCTTAAGCCGTTCTTAGCCATTCATAAGCCGTTTTTAGTCGTTCTTTGCCGTTT
The DNA here is from genome assembly GCA_004794655.1 of Marisa cornuarietis. Classification (NCBI taxonomy): domain Eukaryota; kingdom Metazoa; phylum Mollusca; class Gastropoda; order Architaenioglossa; family Ampullariidae; genus Marisa; species Marisa cornuarietis. The sequence continues at coordinate 2,304 of SMMW01000227.1, forward strand.
TTCACCGTTCTTAAGCCGTTCTTATGCCGTTTTTAGCCGTTCTTAGACGTTCATAGCCAATCTTGGACGTTTTGAGCCGTTTTTCACCGTTCTTAAGCCGTTCTTTACCGTTCTTTAGCGTCCTTAAGCTGTTTTTAGCCATTTTTAGACGTTCTCAGCCGTTTTTCACCGTTCTTATGCCGGTCTTAGCCGTTCTTCGCCATTCTTCAGCGTCTTAAGCCGTTCTTAGCCATTCTTTACCGTTCTAAGCCGTTCTTAGCCGTTCTTAAGCTGTTCTTAGCCGTTTTTAGCCGTTTTTCACCATTCTTAAGCCGTTCTTAGTTGTTCTTAAAGCCGTTTTTAACCGTTCTTTGCCGTTCTTCACCGTTCTTAAGCCATTCTTAGCCGTTTTACCGTTCTTTGCCTTTCTTCAGTGTTCTTAGCCGTTCTTCACCATTCTTATGCCTTTCTTAGCCGTTCTTAAGCCATTCTTAGCTGTTCTTAGCCGTTCTTAAGCCATTCTTAAGCGTTTTTAAGCGTTCTTAAGCCGTTTATAACCGTTCTTAGCCTTTTTTTACCATTCTTATGCCGTTCTTACCGTTCTAAGCCGTTCTTAAGCCGTTCTTAGCCGTTCTAAGCCGTTCTAAGCCGTTCTTCATCGTTCTTAGCCGTTCTTAGCCATTCTTCACCGTTCTTAAGCCGTTCTTATTCGTTTTTAATTGTTCTTAAGCCGTTCTTCACCGTTCTTCAGCGTCTTAAGCCATTCTTCACCGTTCTTATGTCGTTCTTAGCCTTTCTGTACCGTACTTAAGCCGTTCTTAGCTGTTCTTAGCCGTTCTTAGCCGTTTTTCACCATTCTTAAGCCATTCTTAGTTGTTCTTAAGTCGTTTTTAGCCGTTCTTCACGTTATTAACCGTTTTTAGCCGTTTTACCGTTCTTCGCCTTTCTTCAGTGTTCTTAGCCGTTCTTTACCATTCTTATGCCGTTTTTAGCCGTTCTTATGCCGTTCTTAGCCGTTCTTAAGCCATTCTAAGCTGTTCTTAGCCATTCTTAAGCCATTTTTAGCCGCTTTTAAGCGTTCTTAAGCCGTTCTTAACCGTTCTGAGCCTTTTTTTACCATTCTTATGCCGTTCTTAGCCATTCTAAGCCGTTCTTAAGCCGTTCTTAGACGTTCTTTGCCGTTCTTCATCGTTCTTAGCCGTTCTTAGCCATTCTTCACCGTTCTTAAGCTGTTCTTATTCGTTTTTAATTGTTCTTAAACCGTTCTTCACCGTTCTTCAGCGTCTTTAGCCATTCTTAAGCCGTTTTAAGCCATTCTTAGCCGTTCCTAAGCCGTTCTTAGCCGTTCTTAGCCGTTCTTAAGCCGTTCTTCGCCTTTCTTCAGTGTTCTTAGCCGTTCTTCAACATTCTTATGCCGTTCTTAGCCGTTCTTAAGCGATTCTTAGCTGTTCTTAGCCTTTTTCTACCAATCTTATTCCGTTCTTAGCCGTTCTAAGCCGTTCTTAGCCGTTCTAAGCCGTTCTAAGCCGTTCTTCATCGTTCTTAGCCATTCTTCACCATTCTTAGCCGTTCTTAAGCCGTTCTTAGCCGTTCTTAAGCGGTTCTTCACCATTCTTAAGCCGTTTTTAGCCGTTCTTTGCCGTTCTTCACCGTTCTTAAGCCGTTCCTAGCCGTTTTTCACTATTCTTATGCCGTTCTTAGCCGTTCTAAGCCGTTCTAAGCCGTTCGAAGCCGTTCTAAGCCGTTCGAAGCCGTTCTAAGCCGTTCGAAGCCGTTCTTTACCGTTCTTAAGCCATTCTTAGCCATTTTTCACCGTTCTTATGCCGTTCTTAGTTGTTCTTAAGTCGTTCTTAGCCATTCTTTGCCGTTCTTCACCGTTCTTAAGCCGTTCTTAGCCGTTCTTCGCCTTTCTTTAGTGTTTTTAGCCGTTCTTCACCATTCCTATACCGTTCTTAGCCGTTCTTAAGCCATTCTTAGCTGTTCTTAGCCGTTCTTAGCCATTCTTTGCCTTTCTTCACCGTTCTTAAGCCGTTCTTAGCCGTTCTTTACCGTTCTTAAGCCGTTCTTAGCCGTTCTTATCCGTTCTTAGCCGTTCTAAGCCGTTTTTCACCATTCTTAAGCCGTTCTTAGCCATTCTTTGCCTTTCTTCACCGTTCTTAAGCCGTTCTTAGCCGTTCTTTACCGTTCTTAAGCCGTTCTTAGTCGTTCTAATCCGTTCTTAGCCATTCTTAGCCGTTTTTCACCATTCTTAAGCCGTTCTTAGCAATTCTTTGCCGTTCTTTATTGTTCTTAAGCCGTTCTTAGCCGTTTTTCACCGTTCTTATGCCGTTCTTAGCCGTTCTTTACCGTTCTTAAGCCGTTCTTAGCCATTCTTAAGCTATTCTTAGCCGTTCTTAGCCGTTTTTCACCATTCTTAAGCCGTTCTTAGTTGTTCTTAAGTCGTTTTTAGCCGTTCTTCACGTTCTTAACCGTTTTTAGCCGTTTTACCGTTCTTCGCCTTTCTTTAGTGTTCTTAGCCGTTCTTCATTCTTATGCCGTTCTAAGCCGTTCTTAAGCCATTCTTAGCTGTTCTTAGCCGTTCTTAAGCCATTCTTAGCCGTTTTTAAGTGTTCTTAAGCCGTTCTTAACCGTTCTTAGCCTTTTTTTTACTATTCTTATGCCGTTCTTAGCCGTTCTAAGCCATTCTTAAGCCGTTCTTAGCCGTTCTAAGCCGTTCTTCATCGTTCTTAGCCGTTCTTTGCCGTTCTTCACCGTTCTTAAGCCGTTCCTAGCCGTTCTTAAGCCATTCTTAGCCGTTCTTTACCGTTCTTAGCAGTTCTTAGCCGTTCTAAGCCGTTCTTTACCGTTCTTAAGCCGTTCTTCGCCGTTCTCAGCCGTTTTTCCCCGTTCTTAAGCCGTTCTAAGCCGTTCTTTACCGTTCTTAAGCCGTTCTTAGCCGTTCTAATCCGTTCTTAAGCCGTTCTTAGCCGTTCTAAGCCGTTCTTATGCCGGTCTTAGCCGTTCTTTGCCATTCTTCAGCGTCTTAAGTCGTTTTTAGCCGTTCTTCACGTTCTTAAGCCATTTTTAGCCATTCTTTGCCGTTCTTCACCGTTCTTAAGCTGTTCTTAGCCGTTTTACCGTTCTTCGCCTTTCTTCAGTGTTCTTAGCCATTCTTCACCATTCTTATGCCGTTCTTAGCCGTTCTTAAGCCATTCTAAGCTGTTCTTAGCCGTTTTTCACCATTCATGTGCCGTTCTTAGCCGTTCTTAAGCCATTCTTAGCCGTTTTTAAGCGTTCTTAAGCCGTTCTTAACCGTTCTTAAGCCGTTCTTAACCGTTCTTAGCCTTTTTTTACCATTCTAATGCCGTGCTTAGCCGTTCTAAGCCGTTCTTAAGCCGTTCTTAGCTGTTCCTTGCCGTTTTTCATCGTTCTTAGCCGCTCTTAGCCATTCTTCACCGTTCTTAAGCTGTTCTTATTCGTTTTTAATTGTTCTTAAACCGTTCTTCACCGTTCTTCAGCGTCTTAAGCCATTCTTAAGCCGTTCTTAAGCCGTTTTAAGCCGTTCTTAGCCGTTCTTAAGCCGTTCTTAGCCGTTCTTTACCACCGTTCTTAAGCCGTTTTAGCCGTTCTTTGCCGTTCTTAGCCGTTCTTAAGCCGTTCTTAATTCGCCACTTTATTCTTATGCCGTTCTTAGCCGTTCTTAGCCGTTCGTTCAAACCCGTTCTTAGCCGTTCTTTACCGTTCTTAAATACATTCTTAGCCATTTTTCACCGTTCTTATGCCGTTCTTAGTTGTTCTTAAGTCGTTCTTAGCCCTTCTTTGCCGTTCTTAACCGTTCTTAAGCCGTTCTTAGCCGTTCTTAAGCCATTCTTAGCTGTTCTTAGCCGTTCTTAGCCATTCTTTGCCTTTCTTCACCGTTCTTAAGCCGTTCTTAGCCGTTCTTTACCGTTCTTAAGCCGTTCTTAGCCGTTCTAATCCCTTCTTAGCCGTTCTAAGCCGTTTTTCACCATTCTTAAGCCGTTCTTAGCCATTCTTTGCCTTTCTTCACCGTTCTTAAGCCGTTCTTAGCCGTTCTTTACCGTTCTTTACCGTTCTTAAGCCGTTCTTAGCCGTTCTAATCCGTTCTTAGCCATTCTTAGCCGTTTTTCACCATTCTTATGCTGTTCTTAGCAATTCTTTGCCGTTCTTTATCGTTCTTAAGCCGTTCTTAGCCGTTTTTCAACGTTCTTATGCCGTTCTTAGCCGTTCTTTACCGTTCTTAAGCCGTTCTTAGCCATTCTTAAGCTATTCTTAGCCGTTCTTAGCCGTTTTTCACCATTCTTAAGCCGTTCTTAGTTGTTCTTAAGTCGTTTTTAGCCGTTCTTCACGTTCTTAACCGTTTTTAGCCGTTTTACCGTCCTTCGCCTTTCTTCAGTGTTCTTAGCCGTTCTTCATTCTTATGCCGTTCTAAGCCGTTCTTAAGCCATTCTTAGCTGTTCTTAGCCGTTCTTAAGCCATTCTTAGCCGTTTTTAAGTGTTTCTAAGCCGTTCTTAACCGTTCTTAGCCTTTTTTTTACCATTCTTATGCCGTTCTTAGCCGTTCTAAGCCATTCTTAAGCCGTTCTTAGCCGTTCTAAGCCGTTCTAAGCCGTTCTTCATCGTTCTTAGCCGTTCTTTGCCGTTCTTCACCGTTCTTAAGCCGTTCCTAGCCGTTCTTAAGCCATTCTTAGCCGTTCTTTACCGTTCTTAGCAGTTCTTAGCCGTTCTAAGCCGTTCTTTACCGTTCTTAAGCCGTTCTTCGCCGTTCTCAGCCGTTTTTCCCCGTTCTTAAGCCGTTCTAAGCCGTTCTTTACCGTTCTTAAGCTGTTTTTAGCCGTTCTAATCCGTTCTTAAGCCGTTCTTAGCCGTTCTAAGCCGTTCTTATGCCGTTCTTAGCCGTTCTAAGCCGTTCTTAAGCCGTTCTTAGCTGTTCTTTGCCGTTTTTCATCGTTCTTAGCCGTTCTTAGCCATTCTTCACCGTTCTTAAGCTGTTCTTATTCGTTTTTAATTGTTCTTAAACCGTTCTTCACCGTTCTTCAGCGTCTTAAGCCATTCTTAAGCTGTTCTTAAGCCGTTTTAAGCCGTTCTTAGCCGTTCTTAAGCCGGTCTTAGCCATTCTTCACCGTTCTTAAGCTGTTCTTATTCGTTTTTAATTGTTCTTAAACCGTTCTTCACCGTTCTTCAGCGTCTTAAGCCATTCTTAAGCTGTTCTTAAGCCGTTTTAAGCCGTTCTTAGCCGTTCTTAAGCCGGTCTTAGCCGTTCTTTACCGTTCTTAAGCCGTTCTTAGCCGTTCTTTGCCGTTCTTCACCGTTCTTACGTTTTTCTTAGCCGTTTTACCGTTCTTCCCCTTTCTTCAGTGTTCTTAGCCGTTCTTCAACATTCTTATGCCGTTCTTAGCCGTTCTTAAGCGATTCTTAGCTATTCTTAGCCTTTTTTTACAATTCTCATGCCGTTCTTAGCCGTTCTAAGTTTCTTAGCCGTTCTTAGCCGTTCTAAGCCGTTCTTCATCGTTCTTAGCCGTTCTTAGCCGTTCTCCACCGTTCTTAAGCCGTTCTTAGCCGTTCTTAAGCCGTTTTCACCGTTCTTAAGCCGTTCTTAGCCGTTTTCTTTTGCCTTCTTCACCGTTCTTAAGCCGTTCTTAGCCGTTCTTTACCGTTCTTAACCGTTCTTAGCCGTTCTTAAGCCGTTCTTAGCCGTTCTTAAGCCGTTCTTAGCCGTTTTCACCACCGTTCTTAAGCCGTTCTTAGCCATTCTTAGCCGTTCTTCACCGTTCTTAAGCCGTTCTTAAGCCGTTCTTTACCGTTCTTAAGCCGTTCTTAGCCGTTCTGCCGTTCTTCACCGTTCTTAGCCGTTCTTAGCCGTTCTTAAGCCGTTCTTAAGCGGTTCTTCACCGTTCTTAAGCCGTTTTAGCGTTCTTTGCCGTTCTTCACCGTTCTTAAGCCGTTCTTAGCCGTTTTTCACCATTCTTATGCCGTTCTTAGCCGTTCTAAGCCGTTCGAAGCCGTTCGAAGCCGTTCTTTACCGTTCTTAAGCCATTCTTAGCCATTTTTCACCGTTCTTATGCCGTTCTTAGTTGTTCTTAAGTCGTTCTTAGCCATTCTTTGCCGTTCTTCACCGTTCTTAAGCCGTTCTTAGCCGTTCTTCGCCTTTCTTCAGTGTTTTTAGCCGTTCTTAACCTTTCCTATGCCGTTCTTAGCCGTTCTTAAGCCATTCTTAGCTGTTCCTAGCCGTTCTTAAGCCATTCTTAGCTGTTCTTAGCCGTTCTTAGCCATTCTTAGCCGTTTTTCACCATTCTTAAGCCGTTTTTAGCCGTTCTTTGCCGTTCTTAGCCATTCTTTGCCGTTCTTCACGGTTCTTAAGCCGTTCTTAGCCGTTTTTTACCGTTCTTTAGCCATTCTTAGCCGTTTATCACCGTTCTTAAGCCGTTCTTAACCGTTCTTAGCCTTTTTTTACCATTCTTATGCCGTTCTTAGCCGTTTTAAGCCATTCTTAAGCCGTTCTTAGCCGTTCTAAGCCGTTCTTCGCCGTTCTTCATCGTTCTTAGCCGTTCTTTGCCGTTCTTCACCGTTCTTAAGCCGTTCCTAGCCGTTCTTAAGCCGTTTTTAGCCGTTTTTGCGGTTTTTATGCTTGTCTTCGCCGTTCTTAAGCCGTTCTTAGCCGTTCTTCACCGTTCTTAAGCCGTTCTTAGCCGTTCTAATCCGTTCTTAGCCGTTCTTAAGCCGTTCTTAGCCGTTTTTCACCATTCTTAAGCCGTTCTTAGCCATTCTTTGCCGTTCTTCACCATTCTTAAGCCGTTCTTAGCCGTTCTTTACCGTTCTTAAGCCGTTCTTAGCCATTCTTTGCCGTTCTTCACCGTTCCTAGCCGTTCTTAAGCCGTTCTAAGCCGTTCTTAAGCGGTTCTTCACCATTCTTAAGCCGTTTTTAGCCGTTCTTTGACGTTCTTTACCGTTCTTAAGCCGTTCCTAGCCGTTTTTTACTATTCTTATGCCGTTCTTAGCCGTTCTAAGCCGTTCGAAGCCGTTCTAAGCCGTTCGAAGCCGTTCTTTACCGTTCTTAAGCCATTCTTAGCCGTTTTTCACCGTTCTTATGCCGTTCTTAGTTGTTCTTAAGTCGTTCTTAGCCATTCTTTGCCGTTCTTCACCGTTCTTAAGCCGTTCTTAGCCATTCTTCGCCTTTTTTCAGTGTTCTTAGCCGTTCTTCACCATTCTTATGCCGTTCTTAGCCGTTCTTAAGCCATTCTTAGCTGTTCTTAGCCGTTCTTAAGCCATTGTTAGCCGTTTTTATGCGTTCTTAAGCCGTTCTTAACCGTTCCTAGCCTTTTTTTACCATTCTTATGCCGTTTTTAGCCGTTCTAAGCCATTCTTAAGCCGTTCTTAGCCGTTCTAAGTCGTTCTTCGCTGTTCTTCATCGTTCTTAGCCATTCTTAGCCGTTTTTCACCATTCTTAAGCCGTTTTTAGCCGTTCTTTGCCGTTCTTCACTGTTCTTAATCCGTTCTTAGCCGTTTTACCGTTCTTCGCCTTTCTTTAGTGTTCTTAGCCGTTCTTCACCATTCTTATGCCGTTCTTAGCCGTTCTTAAGCCATTCTTAGCTGTTCTTAGCCGTTCTTAGCCGTTTTTAAGCGTTCTTAAGCCGTTCTTAACCGTTCTTAGCCGTTTTTCACTATTCTTAAGACGTTCTTAGCCGTTTTTCACCGTTCTTAAGCCGTTCTTAGCCGTTCTAATCCGTTTTTCACCGTTCTTATGCCGGTCTTAGCCGTTCTTCGCCATTCTTCAGCGTCTTAAGCCGTTCTTAGCCGTTCTTAACCGTTCTTAGCCGTTCTAAGCCGTTCTCAGCCGTTTTTCACCGTTCTTAAGCCGTTCTTTACCGTTCTTTATCGTCCTTAAACTGTTTTTAGCCATTCTTAGACGTTCTCAGCCGTTTTTCACCGTTCTTAAGCCGTTCTTAGCCATTCTTTGCCGTTCTTCACCGTTCTTAAGCCGTTCTTAGCCGTTCTTTACCGTTCTTAAGCCGTTCTTAGCCGTTCTAAGCCGTTTTTCACCGTTCTAATGCCGGTCTTAGCCGTTCTTTGCCATTCTTCAGCGTCTTAAGCCGTTCTTAGCCGTTCTTTACCGTTCTTAGCCGTTCTAAGCCGTTCTTAGCCGTTCTTTACCGTTCTTAAGCTGTTCTTAGCCGTTCTTCGCCGTTCTCAGCCGTTTTTCACCGTTCTTAAGCCGTTCTTAACCGTTCTTTATCGTCCTTAAACTGTTTTTAGCCATTCTTAGACGTTCTCAGCCGTTTTTCACCGTTCTTATGCCGGTCTTAGCTGTTCTTAGCCGTTCTTAAGCCATTCTTAGCCATTTTTAAGCGTTCTTAAGCCGTTCTTAACCGTTCTTAGCCGTTTTTCACCATTCTTATGCCGGTCTTTGCCGTTCTAAGCTGTACTTAAGCCGTTCTTAGCCGTTTTTCACCATTCTTAAGCCTTTCTTAGCAATTCTTTGCCGTTCTTCACCGTTCTTAAGCCGTTCTTAGCCGTTTTTCACCGTTCTTATGCCGTTCTTAGCCGTTCTTAGCCGTTCTTTACCGTTCTTAAGCCGTTCTTAGCCATTCTTAAGCTATTCTTAGCCGTTCTTAGCCGTTTTTCACCATTCTCAAGCCGCTCTTAGTTGTTCTTAAGTCGTTTTTAGCCGTTCTTCACGTTCTTAACCGTTTTTCACCGTTCTTATGCCGTTCTTAGCCATTCTTTGCCGTTCTTCACCGTTCTTAAGCCGTTCTTAACCGTTCTTTACCGTTCTTAAGCCGTACTTTGCCGTTCTAATCCGTTCTTAAGCCGTTCTTAGCCGTTCTAAGCCGTTCTTACGCCGGTCTTAGCCGTTCTTTGCCATTCTTCAGCGTCTTAAGTCGTTTTTAGCCGTTCTTCACGTTCTTAAGCCGTTTTTAGCCGTTGTTTGCCGTTCTTCACAGTTCTTAAGCTGTTCTTAGCCGTTTTACCGTTCTTCGCCTTTCTTCAGTGTTCTTAGCCATTCTTCACCATTCTTATGCCGTTCTTAGCCGTTCTTAAGCCATTCTAAGCTGTTATTAGCCGTTCTTAAGCCATTCTTGTGCCGTTCTTAGCCGTTCTTAAGCCATTCTTAGCCGTTTTTAAGCGTTCTTAAGCCGTTCTTAACCGTTCTTAAGCCGTTCTTAACCGTTCTTAGCCTTTTTTTACCATTCTTATGCCGTTCTTAGCCGTTCTAAGCCGTTCTTAAGCCGTTCTTAGCCGTTCTTTGCCGTTCTTCATCGTTCTTAGCCGTTCTTAGCCATTCTTCACCGTTCTTAAGCTGTTCTTATTCGTTTTTAATTGTTCTTAAACCGTTCTTCACCGTTCTTCAGCGTCTTAAGCCATTCTTAAGCCGTTTTAAGCCACTCTTAGCCGTTCTTAAGCCGTTCTTAGCTGTTCTTTACTGTTCTTAAGCCATTCTTAGCCGTTCTTTGCCGTTCTTCACCGTTCTTAAGTTGTTCTTAGCCGTTTTACCGTTCTTCGCCTTTCTTCAGTGTTTTTAGCCGTTCTTCACCATTCTTATGCCGTTCTTAGCCGTTCTTAAGCGATTCTTAGCTGTTCTTAGCCGTTCTTTAGCCATTCTTAGCCGATTTTAAGCGTTCTTAAGCTGTTCTTAGCCGTTTTTAGCCGTTCTTTGCCGTTCTTCACCGTACATAAGTTGTTCTTAGCCGTTTTACCGTTCTTCGCCTTTCTTCAGTGTTCTTAGCCGTTTTTCAACATTCTTATGCCGTTCTTAGCCGTTCTTAAGCGATTCTTAGCTGTTCTAAGCCTTTTTTTACCAATCTTATGCCGTTCTTAGCCATTCTAAGCCGTTCTTAGCCGTTCTAAGCCGTTCTTCATCGTTCTTAGCCGTTCCTTGCCGTTCTTCACTGTTCTTAAGCCGTTCTTAGCCGTTCTTAACCGTTTTCACCGTTCTTACCGTTCTTAGCCATTCTTTGCCGTTCTTCACCGTTCTTAGCCGTTCTTAACCGTTCTTAGCCGTTCTTAAGCCGTTCTTAGCCATTCTTAAGCCGTTCTTAGCCGTTCTTAGCCGTTCTTCTTTACCGTTCTTAAGCCGTTTCTAACCGTTCTTCCATTTCTTATGCCGTTCTTAGCCGTTCTTAGCCGTTCTTAATACGTTCTTAAGCCGTTCTTAGTTCTTTACCGTTCTTTACCGTTCTTAAGCCGTTCTTAGCCGTTTTCCTGCCGTTCTTAAGCCGTTCTTAGCCGTTCTTAAGCCGTTTCTTATTCTTTACCGTTCTTCACCGTTCTTAAGCCGTTCTTAGCCGTTCTTCGCCTTTCTTCCGTTGTTTTGCCGTTCTTCACCATTCCTATGCCGTTCTTAGCCGTTCTTAAGCCATTCTTAGCTGTTCTTAACCGTTCTTAGCCGTTCTTTGCCGTTCTTCACCGTTCTTAAGCGTTCTTAGCCGTTCTTTACCGTTCTTAAGCCGTTCTTAGCCGTTCTAAGCCGTTCTTAGCCGTTCTGCCGTTTTTTCCGCCATTCTTAAATGTTTTAGCATTCTTTGCCGTTCTTAAGCCGTTCTTAGCCGTTCTAATCCGTTCTTAGCAGTTCTTAGCCGTGTTTCACCATTCTTAAGCCGTTCTTAGCAATTCTTTGCCGTTCTTCACCGTTCTTAAGCCGTTCTGAGCCGTTTTTCACCGTTCTTATGCCGTTCTTAGCCGTTCTTTACCGTTCTTAAGCCGTTCTTAGCCATTCTTAAGCTATTCTTAGCCGTTCTTAGCCGTTTTTCACCATTCTTAAGCCGTTCTTAGTTGTTCTTAAGTCGTTTTTAGCCGTTCTTCACGTTCTTAACCGATTTTAGCCGTTTTACTGTCCTTCGCCTTTCTTCAGTGTTCTTAGCCGTTCTTCATTCTTATGCCGTTCTAAGCCGTTCTTAAGCCATTCTTAGCTGTTCTTAGCCGTTCTTAAGCCGTTCTTAACCGTTCTTAGCCTTTTTTTACCATTCTTATGCCGTTCTTAGCCGTTCTAAGCCATTCTTAAGCCGTTCTTAGCCGTTCTAAGCCGTTCTAAGCCGTTCTTCATCGTTCTTAGTCGTTCTTTGCCGTTCTTCACCGTTCTTAAGCCGTTCCTAGCCGTTCTTAAGCCGTTCTTAGCCGTTCTTTACCGTTCTTAGCAGTTCTTAGCCGTTCTAAGCCGTTCTTTACCGTTCCTAAGCCGTTCTTCGCCGTTCTCAGCCGTTTTTCCGCCGTTCTTAGCCGTACTTAAGCCGTTCTAAGCCGTTCTAAGCCGTTGTTCATCGTTCTTAGCCGTTCTTTACCGTTCTTAGCAGTTCTTAGCCGTTTTTCACCATTCTTAAGCCGTTCTTAGCAGTTCTTTGCCGTTCTTCACCGTTCTTAAGCCGTTCTTAGCCGTTCTTCACCGTTCTTAAGCTGTTCTTAGCCGTTCTTCACCGTTCTTATGCCGTTCTTGGCCGTTCTTTACCGTTCTTAAGCCGTTCTTAGCCGTTCTAAGCCGTTCTTAGCCATTCTTAAGCTATTCTTAGCCGTTCTTAGCCGTTTTTCACCATTCTTAAGCCGTTCTTAGTTGTTCTTAAGTCGTTTTTAGCCGTTCTTCACGTTCTTAACCGTTTTTAGCCGTTTTACCGTTCTTCGCCTTTCTTCAGTGTTCTTAGCCGTTCTTCACAATTCTTATGCCGTTCTTAGCCGTTCTTAAGCCATTCTTAGCTGTTCTTAGCCTTTTTTTACCATTCTTATGCCGTTCTTAGCCGTTCTAAGCCATTGTTAAGACGTTCTTAGCCGTTCTAAGCCGTTCTTCATCGTTCTTAGCCGTTCTTTGCCGTTCTTCACCGTTCTTAAGCCGTTCCTAGCCGTTCTTAAGCCGTTTTTAGCCGTTCTTAGCCGTTCTTCAGCGTACCTAAGCCGTTTTTGCCGTTCTTATGCCGTTCTTAGCCATTTTTCACCATTCTTAAGCCATTCTTAACCATTCTTATTCGTTTCTCACCGTTCTTATGCCATTCTTAGTTGTTCTTAAGCCATTCTAAGCCGTTTTTCACCGTTCTTAAGCCGTTCTTAGCCATTCTTTGCCGTTCTTCACCGTTCTTAAGCCATTCTTAGCCATTCTTAAGCCGTTCTTAGCCATTCTTTGCCTTTCTTCACCGTTCTTAAGCCGTTTTTGGCCGTTCTTTACCGTTCTTAAGCCGTTCTTAGCCGTTCTAATCCGTTCTTAGCCGTTCTTAAGCCGTTCTTACCCGTTTTTCACCATTCTTAAGCCGTTCCTAGCCATTCTTTGCCGTTCTTCACCATTCTTAAGCCGTTCTTAGCCGTTCTTTACCGTTCTTAAGCCATTCTTAACCGTTTCTACCCTTTTTTTACCATTCTTATGCCGTTCTTAGCCGTTCTAAGCCATTCTTCAGTGTTCTTAGCCGTTCTTCACCATTCTTATGCCGTTCTTAGCCGTTCTTAAGCCATTCTTAGCTGTTCTTAGCCGTTCTTAAGCCGTTCTTAACCGTTCCTAGCCGTTTTTCACTATTCTTATGCCGTTCTTAGCCGTTCTAAGCCGTTCTTCATCGTTCTTAGCTGTTCTTAGCCATTCTTCACCATTCTTAAGCCGTTCTTATTCGTTTTTAATTGATCTTAAGCCGTTCTTCACCGTTCTTCAGCGTCTTAAGCCATTCTTCACCGTTCTTATGTCGTTCTTAGCCGTTCTGTACCGTACTTAAGCCGTTCTTAGCTGTTCTTAGCCGTTCTTTGCCGTTTTTCACCATTCTTAAGCCATTCTTAGTTGTTCTTAAGTCGTTTTTAGCCGTTCTTCACGTTATTAACCGTTTTTAACCGTTTTACCGTTCTTCGCCTTTCTTCAGTGTTCTTAGCCGTTCTTAACCATTCTTATGCCGTTCTTAGCCGTTCTTAAGCCATTCTTAGCTGTTCTTAGCCGTTCTTAAGCCATTCTTAGCCATTTTTAAGCGTTCTTAAGCCGTTCTTAACCGTTCTTAGACGTTTTCCACCATTCTTATGCCGGTCTTTGCCGTTCTTAGCTGTACTTAAGCCGTTCTTAGCCGTTTTTCACCATTCTTAAGCCGTTCTTAGCAGTTCTTTGCCGTTCTTCACCGTTCTTAAGCCGTTCTTAGCCGTTCTTCACCGTTCTTAAGCTGTTCTTAGCCGTTCTTCACCGTTCTTATGCCATTCTTGGCCGTTCTTTACCGTTCTTAAGCCGTTCTTAGCCGTTCTAAGCCGTTCTTAGCCATTCTTAAGCTATTCTTAGCCGTTTTTAGCCGTTCTTCACCATTCTTATGCCGTTCTTAGCCGTTCTTAAGCCATTCTTAGCTGTTCTTAGCCTTTTTTTTACCATTCTTATGCCGTTCTTAGCCGTTCTAAGCCATTCTTAAGCCGTTCTTAGCTGTTCTAAGCCGTTCTTCATCGTTCTTAGCCGTTCTTTGCCGTTCTTCACCGTTCTTAAGCCGTTCCTAGCCGTTCTCAAGCCGTTTTTAGCCGTTCTTAGCCGTTCTTCAGCGTTCCTAAGCCGTTTTTCCCGTTCTTATGCCGGTCTTAGCCATTTTTCACCGTTCTTAAGCCGTTCTTAACCATTCTTAGCCGTTTCTCACCATTCTTATGTTATTCTTAGTTGTTCTTAAGCCATTCTAAGCCGTTTTTCACCGTTCTTAAGCCGTTCTTAGCCATTCTTTGCCGTTCTTCACCGTTCTAAAGCCATTCTTAGCCGTTCTTAGCCGTTCTTAAGCCGTTCTAAGCCGTTTTTCACCGTTCTTAAGCCGTTCTTAGCCATTCTTTGCCAATCTTCACCGTTCTAAGCCGTTCTTAGCCGTTCTTTACCGTTCTTAAGCTGTTCTTAGCCGTTCTTCGCCGTTCTCAGCCATTTTTCACCGTTCTTAAGCCGTTCTTTACCGTTCTTTAGCGTCCTTAAGCTGTTTTTTGCCATTCTTAGACGTTCTTAGCCGTTTTTCACCGTTCTTATGCCGTTCTTAGCCGTTCTTAAGCCATTCTTAGCTGTTCTTATCCGTTCTTAAGCCATTCTTAGCCATTTTTAAGCGTTCTTAAGCCGTTCTTAACCGTTCTTAGCCATTTTCCACCATTCTTATGCCGGTCTTTGCCGTTCTAAGCTGTACTTAAGCCGTTCTTAGCCGTTTTTCACCATTCTTAAGCCGTTCTTAGCAGTTCTTTGCCGTTCTTCACCGTTCTTAAGCCGTTCTTAGCCGTTCTTACCCGTTCTTACGCCTTTCTTCAGTGTTCTTAGCCATTCTTCACCATTCTTATGCCGTTCTTAGCCGTTCTTAAGCCATTCTAAGCTGTTTTTAGCCATTCTTAAACCATTCTTAAGCCGTTCTTAGTTGTTCTTAACCGTTTTTAGCCGTTCTTTGCCGTTCTTCACCGTTCTTAAGCCGTTCTTAGCCGTTTTACCGTTCTTCGCCTTTCTTCAGTGTTCATTGCCGTTTTTCACCATTCTTATGCCGTTCTTAGCCGTTCTTAAGCCATTCTAAGCTGTTCTTAGCCGTTTTTCACCATTCATGTGCCGTTCTTAGCCGTTCTTAAGCCATTCTTAGCCGTTTTTAAGCGTTCTTAAGCCGTTCTTAACCGTTCTTAAGCCGTTCTTAACCGTTCTT
>SMMW01000229.1:2500-5000 GCA_004794655.1 Marisa cornuarietis
TCACGTACCATCGACATTTGATAGGGCAGACATTTGAAAGATGCGTCGCCGGCTCGAGGCCATGCGATCGGCACAAAGTTATCCAGAGTCACCAAAAGGGACGGGGCCGAGACCCCGACTGGTTTTGAACTAATAAAAGCGCTCTTTCCCGGCTTTGACACCGGGTCGGAGCTTGGTTGCATGTATTAGCTCTAGAATTGCCACAGTTATCCAAGTAGAAATGGATCATCTAAGGAACCTCGACTGATTTAATGAGCCATTCGCGGTTTCACCATACGAGGGTGTGAACTTAGACATGCATGGCTTAATCTTTGAGACAAGCATATGACTACTGGCAGGATCAACCAGAATGCTGTTTTTCCATTTTTCTTACACACATCTGTGCGTGGAATCACACGACAGAAAAAAAAATTTTTCGCTTCTCGAAAAACCAAAAATCGCAACCGACGTCGTCGGTTCAATTTTTTTCTTCCACATGCGGAACGCTGACCCGATGAGCACGGGTGCGCTCCTTTACTCGAGACTAGGTCAAGCGTTATACGATGCGCCGACGCGACTGGCACAGGGACAGCCTTCGAAAAACTCCCCTACACCAGCACGCGCCTGAGCCGTGGGAAACGCGGCCGGAAAAAAGCCGCGAATCGCCAAGCCTGCCAACCCGTACCGTTCCTTCTTCGGTCCGCAAGACGCCGTCGGCAACCGATAAGGCCGGTTGCCGGCGGGCAGTCACACCACCTGCGCGGGCTCGCTAAAAGCGGGACGCACACCTTGATCCCTCTCGACCAAGGGCGTCGCACGCCGTGCGAGCGCTAGAATGCCAAACTTTTTCGTTTCATATTGCTTCGAGGGGACGAGGAAGCACAGCTTTTCTTTTCACTCGCATTGCTGAGGACCTGCTACCCCCTATATATAGCGTCTACCCTAATCGTGTCTGCCACGGCCCCGCCCCCTCATATAGACAAAGAAGGGCGGCGCATGGGGGGGTACGCGTTATGCTGCGTGGTAAAGGCATCGTTCCGGCCCGACTGCGTGTCAATTTTGCCGCCTCTTGACGTAAGAGGGTTCCCGCTAGCTATTCCCCCCACCCTGGGGGTCAAGCGTCACCACTGATCCAAACTAACGAACCTTTTAGCGACGAAAACGAAAATTTGCCCATTTTGGGCGAACACAGGTTTTATAGCCCTAGGCGCTGTCAACGGTGTAGCGGGCATGGCAAAAGTGACTTTTTCCTCACCACGCCTCCTTCGCACACCTCGCGCATCACTTCACTTCATTCCCATCCCATCCCTTCGATTTATCTGCTCAGAGGCAGTTTATCACCAGGCCCTCTCCTTACGCTCACCAGGCCCTCCTCCCCCGTTGACCAATTTTTCAACCCGCGCGTCGTTGCCGCGAGCTGCCCACAGCGTGCGAGGCCCGGCCCCAGCCTCGCGCGTGACTCGAGAAAAAGTTTTTCTTACACCCGGTGTGCCGGTTCACGCGACCCGGCCACCGCGTGCTCGGCGCGGACCCGGCAGCGCGGGTTCACGCGACCCGTACACAATGTGCGCGGCGCGACCCGGCAGCGCCGGTTCACGCCAGCCACGCGGCTCGACTAATTTTTCAACCGGCGCGTCGGTTGCAAGCCCGGCGCCCCAATTCTTGTTTACAACCGACGCGCCGGTTGCAACTCCGGCGCCCCAATTTTTGCTTACAACCGACGCGCCGGTTGCCATTTTCCACTTGTCACCAGGCCCTCCCACTTTTTCTTTCCCACGCCCTTGCCTCTACTACCACGCTGGTTTAAACCCGCCAACCAGCCACAAATCGACAGAAAGCAAGGCCGAACACTAGCAGAACGACGCGCGATCCTAATTCTCTCTTCTCCTAGTTTCCATGCCTACATTATGACTCGTCACCAGACATCGACCATGCAGCACAAATCAAGGAAGGAAGAAAGTGAGAAAGAAAGAAAGAAAGAAAGAGAGAGAGAAAGAGAGAAAGAACCAATGCCCGAACACAATGTGCGCGGCCCGACCCGGCAGCGCCGGTTCACGGCAGCCATGCGGCTCGACCAATATTTCAACCGGCGCGTCGGTTACGGCGAGCCACGCGGCTCGACCAATTTTTCAACCGGCGCGTCGGTTACGGTCAGCCACGCGTCTCGACCAATTTTTCAACCGGCGCGTCGGTTACGGCGAGCCACGCGGCTCGACCAATTTTTCAACCGGCGCGTCGGTTACGGCCAGCCACGCGTCTCGACCAATTTTTCAACCGGCGCGTCGGTTACGGCCAGCCACGCGTCTCGACCAATTTTTCAACCGGCGCGTCGGTTACGGCCAGCCACGCGGCTCGACCAATTTTTCAACCGGCGCGTCGGTTACGGCGAGCCACGCGTCTCGACCAATTTTTCAACCGGCGCGTCGGTTACGGCCAGCCACGCGTCTCGACCAATTTTTCAACCGGCGCGTCGGTTACGGCCAGCCACGCGGCTCGACCAATTTTTCAACCGGCGCGTCGG
>SMMW01000229.1:10000-16131 GCA_004794655.1 Marisa cornuarietis
CTCGCGCGTGACTCGAGAAAAAGTTTTTCTTACACCCGGTGTGCCGGTTCACGCGACCCGGCCACCGCGTGCTCGGCGCGGACCCGGCAGCGCCGGTTCACGCGACCCGTACACAATGTGCGCGGCGCGACCCGGCAGCGCCGGTTCACGCCAGCCACGCGGCTCGACTAATTTTTCAACCGGCGCGTCGGTTGCAAGCCCGGCGCCCCAATTCTTGTTTACAACCGACGCGCCGGTTGCCATTTTCACTTGTCACCAGGCCCTCCCACTTTTTCTTTCCCCCGCCCTTGCCTCTACTACCACGCTGGTTTAAACCCGCCAACCAGCCACAAATCGACAGAAAGCAAGGCCGAACACTAGCAGAACGACGCGCGATCCTAATTCTCTCTTCTCCTAGTTTCCATGCCTACATTATGACTCGTCACCAGGCATCGACCATGCAGCACAAATCAAGGAAGGAAGAAAGTGAGAAAGAAAGAAAGAAAGAGAGAGAGAAAGAGAGAAAGAACCAATGCCCGAACACAATGTGCGCGGCCCGACCCGGCAGCGCCGGTTCACGGCAGCCATGCGGCTCGACCACTTTTTCAACCGGCGCGTCGGTTACGGCGAGCCACGCGGCTCGACCAATTTTTCAACCGGCGCGTCGGTTACGGCCAGCCACGCGTCTCGACCAATTTTTTAACCGGCGCGTCGGTTACGGCGAGCCACGTGGCTCGACCAATTTTTCAACCGGCGCGTCGGTTACGGCTAGCCACGCTGCTCGACCAATTTTTCAACCGGCGCGTCGGTTACCGCGAGCTACGCTGGCTCGACCAATTTTTCAACCGGTGCGTCGGTTACCGCCAGCCACGCGTCTCGACCAATTTTTCAACCGGTGCGTCGGTTACCGCCAGCCACGCGTCTCGACCAATTTTTAAACCGGCGCGTCGGTTACCGCGAGCCGGCCACAGCGTTCGCTTGTGCGTGTGCGTGTGTGTGTGTGTGTGTGTGTGTGTGTGTGTGTGTGTGTGTTTAGTTACATCCTGGGGGGGGGGGGTGAAACCTGTGTTCTTTCCTCGCAACTTCCAACACACCTACTGCAATGCTCTGTCTACACGCTTTCAAGAGAGTCGCGCGTGGCCGACGACTTGCTTGGTAATTACCGGCCGTACAATCGCCGTCACGGGCTGCGCGCTCGCTCGTCTGCCCGCGGGCGCCTCGCCTGGCCAGCCGTATTGACACAAACAAGAGGTGTGCTTGCCTTGAACATCAGTTTCTCGAGCAAAGAGAAAACCACTGACTGGCCCAATTCCTTTCACACTACAAACCAAACAAGCCGTCGCTCTCTACATTTTTAACTAACCCTAACCCTATCCCAGACAAACAAGAGAGAGAGAGTGTGTGTGTGTGTGTGTGTGTGTGTGTGTGTGTGTGTGTCTGTTTGTGTCTCACTCTGTGTGTGTGCTTGTGTGTGTGTGTGTGTGTGTGTGTGTGTGTGTGTGTGTGTGTGTGTGTGTGTGTGTGTGTGTGTATTTAGTTTCATCCTGGCTATAGAGGCACGGACATTCGGCATGACCGGATCGGCAAGCGCGAGGAGGCAGACAAAAATAAAAAAAGAAGAAAAAATAAAAGAATCACAAAATCGCCGTGTCCATGTGGGAAACCTGTTTCCTTTCCTCCCAACTTCCAACACTCCTTCTGCAACGCTGTGTCTACCCTATTTCAAGAGATTCGCGTGTAGCCGACGTCTCGCTTGGTTAATTACCGGCCATAAAATCGTCGTCATGGACAGCGCGCTCGGTCGCTCGTCCGCCCGCGGGCGGGAGGGCGGGAGGGCTAGGTGTCATATGACCTCTTCCTCGCTGGCCAGCAGCACTGACACAAACAAGAGGCGTGCTTGCCTTGAACGACATCAGTTTCTCGAGCAAAGAGAAAACCACTGACTGGCCCAATTCCTTTCACACTACAAACCAAACAAGCAAGCCGTCGCTCTCTACATTCTTTTCAACTAATCCTAACCCTAACACAAACAAACACGAACATACGGACAAACAAGAGAGAGAGAGTGCCCTCGTGTGAGTGTGTGTGTGTGTGCGTGTGTGTGTGTGTGTGTGTGTGTGTGTGTGTGTGCGTGTGTGTGTGTGTGCGTGTGTTGCAATGCGTGATTGTATCGACGTCAACTTAACGATCTCTTTCGGTCTACACATCAATTCCCGTGATACGCGTAGGTCAGCCCGCAATTGTTGTAAGACACGTATGAAAAGAAACGCAAGTCACGTCCACGGGAGGGCGGACCTGTGTTCCTTCTTCGAAACTCTAACACACCTACTGCGATATTGTGGCTCCAATTGCTTTCAAGAGAGTCGCGCGAGCCGGCGGCTTGTTTGCTTTCAATTACCGGCCATAACATCGCCGTCGCTGGCCGTGCGCGTGTGTGTGTGTGTGTGTGTGTGTGTGTGTGTGTGGTTTCATCCTGCCTATAGAGGCACTACGACTACGGACATTCGGCATGACCGGATCGGCAAGCGCGAGGAGGCAAACAACAATAAAAAAAATGAAGAAGAAAAAAAGATAAAAGAAACGCAAACTCGCCATGTCCACGGGAGGGGGGGGGAACCTGTGTTCATTCCTCGAATTTTCCAACACACACATTCTGCGATGATGTGCCTACCCGATGTCAAGAGAGTCGCGCGTAGCCGGCGTCTTGCTTGTTAAATTAAGGCCATAAACTCGCCATCGCAGGCCGCCGCGCGAGGGTAAGCTGTCAACTGACCTCTTTTTCACCTGGCGCCGCAAACTTGATGACTCGCCTTTGTCAGTGATTACAACGTTGGTGGTGTCGCTAACTCGATGTCATGCCACGCTTGCTTTCATTAAAAAAACGCACAAAATTACTTCAAGCATAGTAGAGAAAGAAAGAGCCATATCAGCAGAGCGCGAGTAGTGCGTCACCAGACAACCTGCAACAGGTGTGGTGTCTTGCTTCCAGTCCGTTTGTGCGTGCGTGTGTGCGTGTTTTGTTTGCGTGTATGCGTGCGTGCGTGTGTGCGTTTAGCTGCGTAAAATCCTGGCTATAGAGGCACGACGGACATTCGGCATGACCAGATCGGCAAGCGCGAGGAGGCAGACACCAATAAATAAAAATGAAGAAGGAAAAAAGATAAAAGAAACGCAAAATCGCCGTGTCCATGTGGGAAACCCGTGTTTTTTTCCTCGCAACTTCCAACACACCTACTGCAATGCGGTGTCTACCCGCTTTCAAGAGAGTCGCGTGTAGCCGACATCGGCTTGCTTAATAATTACCGACCATAAAATCGCGTCGCAGGCCGCGTGCTCGCTCGTCCGCCCGCGGGCGGGAGGGCAAGGTGTCAACTGACCTCTTCCTCACCTCACCTGGCCAGAAGCATTGATACCTACGAGAGCCGTGTTTGCCTTGAACAACATCAGTTTCGAGCAAATACAAAACCACTGAGTTGCCCACCTTCACACTACAAACCAAACAAGCAAGCCGTCGCTCTTTACATTCTTTCAACTAACCCCAACCCACCAACATACGGACAAATAAGAAAGAGAGGAGCGCGCGTGCGTGTGTGTGTGTGTGTGTGTGTGTGTGTGTGTGTGCGTGTCATTGTATCGACGTCAACTTAACGACGTTCGGTCTATTACACATCACCCCGTGATACGCGTAGGTCAGCCGCCATTGTTGTAAGATACGCATGAAAGAAACGCAAACTCGTCGTGTCCACGGGAGAGGGGAACCTGTGTTCATTCTTCGAAACTCCAACACACCTACTGCGATGCTGTGTCTACCCGCTTTCAAGAGTGGCGCGTGGCGGCGCTCTTCTTATTACCGGCCATAACGTCGCCGTCCTCTGTCAGTGATTACATCGTTGGTGGTGTCACTAAACTCGATGTCGTGCCACGCTTGCTTTCATTGAAAAAACGCACAACGATTAAGCACGGGAGAGAGAAAGAAAGAGACAGAGAGAGAGAGCGAGCAAGAAAGTGGCCACCAGACAACCCAACAGGTGTGTGTGTGTGTGTGTGTGTGTGTGTGTGTGTGTGTCTGTTTGTGTGTGTGTGTTTAGTTACATCCTGGCTATAGAGGCACGACGGACATTCGGCATGACCAGATCGGCAAGCGCGAGGAGGCAAACAACAATAAAAGAAAAATGAAGAAGAAAAAGAGAAAAGAAACGCAAAATCGCCGTGTCCATGTGGAAACCTGTTTTCTTTCCTCGCAACTTCCAACACACCTACTGCAACGCTGTGTCTAGCCGCTTTCAAGAGATTCGCGTGTAGCCCATGTCGTCTTGTTTGTTTATTACCGGCCATAAAATCGCCATCGCCGGCCGCGTGCTGGCTGGTTCGTTCGCCTGCGGGCGGGAGGGCTTGAGGCCAAGGTATCAACTGACCCCATCCACACCCTCACCCGGCCAGCAACATTGACACCCACAAGAGCCGTGCGCTTGCCTTGAACAACATCAGCTCGAGCAAAGACAAAACAAAACACTGACTGGCCCAATTCCGTTCACACACTACAAACCAAACAAGCAAGCCGTGGCTCTTTACATTCTTTCACCTTTATTTCCATACAGGAAACTGCCAAAAGACAAGCACAATAATACGGGCTAACAAGAGAGAGAGAGAGAGAGGGCGCGCCTGCGTGCGTGTGTGTGTGTTGCGTGCGTGTGTCATTGTATCGACGTCAACTTAACGACGTTCGGTCTACATACATCACCCCGTGATACGCGTAGGTCAGCTGCCATTGTTGTAAGATACGCATGAAAGAAACGCAAACTCGCGGGAGAGGGGGAACCTGTGTTCATTCCTCGAAACTTCCAACACACCTACTGGTGATGCTGTGTCTACCCGCTTTCAAGAGAGTCGCGTAGCCGGCGGCCATAACATCGCCGTCGCCGGTCGGTCGCGCGCGGAGAAGCTGTCAACTGACCTCTTTATCACCTGGCGCTGCAAACTTGATGGCTCGCCTCTGTCGGTGATTACAACGTTGGTGGTGTCACTAACTTGATGTCGTGCCACGCTGCTTCAATGAAACAGCGCACAACGATTAAGCACGGGAGAAAGAAAGAGAGAGAGAAAGAGATAGCGAGAGCGAGAAAGTGGCCACCAGACAACCCATAAGTGTGTGTGTGTGTGTGTGTGTGTGTGTGTGTGGAGGGAGGGAGAGAGACAAAAATTAAAAAAAAAAAAAGAAAAAAAGATAGGAAAGCAACGCTAGCATTTGAGGGTCGCGCAGCCTAAGTCAAGAAACATCAGCAGGCCCTCGGCATGGCCACATCGCCAAGCGAGAGAGGAGGCAGATAAAAAGTTTTAAAAAAAACAAAAGATAGGAAAGCAAGTCCAGCTTTTCATCGTCACGCAGCGCAGGCTAAGTCAAGAAACTTCACCTCGCACGCCCTACACGACAAGGCCTTCCCTTAATGAAAAAATAAAAAAAAAAGCAAACTGCTCATAGGTTTTCATTCACGCGCACCCCACGTGCAGAAACATCACCAGGCCCTACATCACCAGGCCCTCCTTTAAGCACCCAGACAGCAAAATAGTTATAAAAATTTTATTCACGCGCTGCGCAAGTCAAGAAAAATCACCAGGCCCTCCCTCCGCGGCAAACACCACCAGGCCCTCCCACTCCCGGTCAGCAACCAACCGGTGGAGGGACTAATTCGTTTCCATAAATGCAAAGTCACAAGACCCTAACCCTCGGCTTGGGTTAGAAAAAAAGGCCGCAGGAATCAACCGGGCCTTCGTGATTGAATAAGACTTCGTTTCACCAGGCCCTCCCCTTGCGAGGAAATAGAAAAAAAAATGATAGAGAAAAAAGATAGAAAAAAAAAAGATTGAAAAAAAAAATTGAAAAAAAAAAAAATATATGATTCGAGCCTGCCACACCGGCAGGCTCGGGTAGTAGCAGCACCAGCACCACACACGTACGTGCCTACTTCCGAGACTCGGCAGCAGGAGATGCGTCCGTCTATGAATGCGGACAAATCTCCTGGTCAAAGGCTGAGTCTCAATAGATCGCAGTGAGGTGGTTGCTCTACTAAGTACGACACCCCGACCGAGAACTAGGTCGTCTACGAATGATTTGGCACCTCCACGTCGCATGGGGTGAATATCGTTCTGGTCCC
>SMMW01000230.1:10000-12360 GCA_004794655.1 Marisa cornuarietis
AAGCGGCTAGACACAGCGTTGCAGTAGGTGTGTTGGAAGTTGCGAGGAAAGAAAACAGGTTTCCCACATGGACACGGCGATTTTGCGTTTCTTTTCTCTTTTTTTCTTCTTCATTTTTCTTTTATTGTTGTTTGCCTCCTCGCGCTTGCCGATCTGGTCATGCCGAATGTCCGTCGTGCCTCTATAGCCAGGATGTAACTAAACACACACACACAAACAGACACACACACACACACACACACACACACACACCTGTTGGGTTGTCTGGTGGCCACTTTCTTGCTCGCTCTCTCTCTCTCTGTCTCTTTCTTTCTCTCTCCCGTGCTTAATCGTTGTGCGTTTTTTCACTGAAAGCAAGCGTGGCACGACATCGAGTTAGTGACACCACCAACGATGTAATCACTGACAGAGGACGGCGACGTTATGGCCGGTAATAAGAAGGGCGCCGCCTACGCGCCACTCTCTTGAAAGCGGGTAGACACAGCATCGCAGTAGGTGTGTTGGAAGTTTCGAAGAATGAACACAGGTTCCCCCCCCCCTCTCCCGTGGACACGACGAGTTTGCGTTTCTTTCATGCGTATCTTACAACAATGGCGGCTGACCTACGCGTATCACGGGAGTGATGTGTGTAGACCGAACGTCGTTAAGTTGACGTCGATACAATGACACGCACACACACACACACACACACACACACACACACACACACACACACACACACGCACGCGCGCGCCCTCTCTTTCTTATTTGTCCGTATGTTAGTGTTTGTCTGGGTTAGGGTTAGTTGAAAAGAATGTAAAGAGCGACGGCTTGCTTGTTTGGTTTGTAGTGTGAAAGGAATTGGGCAACTCAGTGGTTTTTTGTATTTGCTCGAGAAACTGATGTTGTTCAAGGCAAGCACGGCTCTCGTAGGTATCAATGCTTCTGGCCAGGTGAGGTGAGGAAGAGGTCAGTTGACACCTTGCCCTCCCGCCCGCGGGCGGACGAGCGAGCACGCGGCCTGCGACGCGATTTTATGGTCGGTAATTATTAAGCAAGACGATGTCGGCTACACGCGACTCTCTTGAAAGCGGGTAGACACCGCATTGCAGTAGGTGTGTTGGAAGTTGCGAGGAAAAAAACACAGGTTTCCCACATGGACACGGCGATTTTGCGTTTCTTTTATCTTTTTCCTTCTTCATTTTTATTTATTGGTGTCTGCCTCCTCGCGCTTGCCGATCTGGTCATGCCGAATGTCCGTCGTGCCTCTATAGCCAGGATGCAACTAAACACACACACACACACACACACACACACACACACACACACACACACACACACACACACAGACACAAACAGACACAAACAGACACACACCTGTTGGGTTGTCTGGTGGCCACTTTCTCGCTCTGTCTCTGTCTCTTTCTTTCTCTACTGCTTAATCGTTGTGCGTTTTTTTAATGAAAGCAAGCGTGGCATGACATCGAGTTAGCGACACCACCAACGTTGTAATCACTGACAAAGGCGAGTCATCAAGTTTGCAGCGCCAGGTGAAAAAGAGGTCAGTTGACAGCTTACCCTCGCGCGGCGGCCTGCGATGGCGAGTTTATGGCCTTAATTTAACAAGCAAGACCCCGGCTACGCGCGACTCTCTTGACATCGGGTAGGCACATCATCGCAGAATGTGTGTGTTGGAAAATTCGAGGAATGAACACAGGTTCCCCCCCCCTCCCGTGGACATGGCGAGTTTGCGTTTCTTTTATCTTTTTTTCTTCTTCATTTTTGTTTATTGTTGTTTGCCTCCTCGCGCTTGCCGATCCGGTCATGCCGAATGTCCGTAGTCGTAGTGCCTCTATAGGCAGGATGAAACCACACACACACACACACACACACACACACACACACACACACACACACACACACTCCCACGAGGGCACTCTCTCTCTCTTGTTTGTCCGTATGTTCGTGTTTGTTTGTGTTAGGGTTAGGATTAGTTGAAAAGAATGTAGAGAGCGACGGCTTGCTTGTTTGGTTTGTAGTGTGAAAGGAATTGGGCCAGTCAGTGGTTTTCTCTTTGCTCGAGAAACTGATGTCGTTCAAGGCAAGCACACCTCTTGTTTGTGTCAGTGCTGCTGGCCAGCGGGGAAGAGGTCATATGACACCTAGCCCTCCCGCCCTCCCGCCCGCGGGCGGACGAGCGACCGAGCGCGCTGTCCATGACGACGATTTTATGGCCGGTAATTAACCAAGCGAGACGTCGGCTACACGCGAATCTCTTGAAAGCGGCTAGACACAGCGTTGCAGAAGGAGGGTTGGAAGTTGGGAGGAAAGGAAACAGGTTTCCCACATGGACACGGCGATTTTGTGATTCTTTTATTTTT
>SMMW01000231.1:0-13615 GCA_004794655.1 Marisa cornuarietis
AGCCGTTCTTAGCGTTCTTAGCCGTTCTTCACCGTTCTTAAGGCGTTCTTAGCGTTCTTAGGTGTTCTTCATTGTTCTTAAGCCGTTCTTAGCCGTTGTTCGCCGTTCTTTAGCCCTTCTTAAGCCGTTCTCAGCCGTTCTTTAGCGTTTTTAGCACTTCTTCGCCGTTCTTAAGCCGTTCTTAGCCGTTCTTAGCCGTTCTTCACCATTCTTAAGCCGTTCTTAGCGTTCTTAGCCGTTCTTAAGCCGTTCTTAGCAGTTCTTTAGCATTCTTAGCCATTCTTCACCGTTCTTAAGCCGTTCTTAGCGTTCTTAGCCGTTCTTAAGCCGTTCTTCAGCGTCTTAAGCCGTTCTTAGCCGTTCTTCACCATTCTTAAGCCGTTCTTCGCCGTTATTTGCCGTTCTTAGCCGTTCTTCACCGTTCGTAAGCCGTTCTTAGTCGTTTTGCACCGTTCTTCACCGTTTTTAAGCCGTTCTTAGCCGTTCTTAGCCGTTCTTCGGCGTTCTTCACCGTTCTTCGCCGTTCCACGCCGTTCTTCACCGCTCTTAAGCCGTTCTTAAGCCGTTCTTTGCCGTTCTTTAGCCGTTCTTAAGCCGTTCTCAGCCGTTCTGAAGCCGTTCTTAGCCGTTCTTCACTGTTCTTAAGCCGTTTAGCCGCCATTCTTTACCGTTCTTAAGGCGTTCTTAGCCGTTCTTGACGTTCTTTGCCGTTCTTCAGCGTTCTTAGCCGTTTTTACCGTTCTTAGCGTTTATCACCGTTCTTCACCGTTCTTAAGCCGTTCTTAGCCGTTCTTCTTGTTCTTCACCGTTCTTAAGCCGTTCTTAGCCGTTCTTCAGCCGTTCTTCTTCGTTCTTTAGCATTCTTAGCCTTTCTTTAGCGTTCTTAGCCGTTCTTAGCCGTTCTTCGCCGTTCTGGCTGTTCTTAGCCGTTCTTCACTGTTCTTAAGCCGTTCTTAGCCGTTCTTCAACGTTCTTAATTGTTACGTTCTTCATCGTCTTAAGCCGTTCTTAGCCGTTCTTGACCGTTCTTAAGCCGTTCTTAGCCGTTCTTAAGCCGTTCTTTGCCGTTCTTTGCCGTTCTTCAGCGTCTTAATCCGTTCTTAGCTGTTTTTAGCCGTTCTTCACCGTTCTTCACCGTCCTTAAGCCGTTCTTAATTGTTCTTCACCGTTCTTAGGCCGTTCTTAGCTATTCTTAGCCGTTCTTCACCGTTCTTAAGCCATTCTTAGCCGTTCTTCACCGTTCTTAAGGTGTTCTTAGCGTTCTTAGGTGTTTTTCACCATTCTTAAGCTGTTCTTAGCGTTCTTAGCCGTTTTGCACCGTTCCTAGCCGTTTTGCACTGTTCTTCACCCTTTTTAAGCCGTTCTTGGCCGTTCTTCGCCGTTCTTCACTGTTCTTAAGCCATTCTTAGCCGTTCTTAAGCGTTCTTAGACGTTCTTAGCTGTTCTTCACCGTTCTTAAGCTGTTCTAAGCCGTTCTTCGCCGTTCTTTGCCGTTCTTAAGCCGTTCATAGGGTTCTTAGGTGTTCTTCACCGTTCTTTAGCCATTTTTAGCCGTTCTTTAGCGTTCTTAGCCGTTCTTCACCTTTCTTAAGCTGTTCTTAGCCGTTCTTCGCCGTTCTTTACCGTTCTTAAGCCGTTCTTAGCCAATCTTCACCGTTCTTAAGCCGTTCTTTACCGTTCTTTAGCGTTCTTAGCCGTTTTCCACCGTTCTTAGCCGTTTTGCACCGTTCTTAGCCGTTTTGCACCGTTCTTCGCCGTTCTTAAGCCGTTCTTAGAAGTTCTTCAACGATCGTCGCCGTTCCTTGCCATTCTTTAGCGTTCTTTGCCGTTCTTCACCGTTATTCACCGTTCTTAAGCCGTTCCTAGCCGTTCTTCACCGTTGTTCAGCCTTTCTTCACCGTGCTTAAGCTGTTCTTAGCCGTTCTTCGCCGTTTTTCACTGTTCTTTAGTGTTCCTAGCCGTTGTTCACCGTTCTTAAGCCGTTCTTAGCCGTTCTTTACCGTTCTTTGCCGTTCTTTACCGTTCTTGAGCCGTTCTCAGCTGTTCTTAAGCCGTTCTTAGTTGTTCTTCACCGTTCTTAAGCCGTTCT
This sequence comes from Marisa cornuarietis, assembly GCA_004794655.1. Classification (NCBI taxonomy): domain Eukaryota; kingdom Metazoa; phylum Mollusca; class Gastropoda; order Architaenioglossa; family Ampullariidae; genus Marisa; species Marisa cornuarietis. The sequence continues at coordinate 2,090 of SMMW01000231.1, forward strand.
TAGCCGTTCTTCACCGTTCTTAAGCCGTTCTTAGCCGTTCTTCATCGTTGTTCAGCCTTTCTTCACCGTGCTTAAGCTGTTCTTAGCCGTTCTTCGCCGTTTTTCACCGTTCTTATGTGTTCTTAGCCGTTGTTCACCGTTCTTAAGCCGTTCTTAGCCGTTCTTTACCGTTCTTTGCCGTTCTTTAGCGTTCTTAGCCGTTTTGCACCGTTCTTAGCCGTTTTGCACCGTTCTTCACCCTTTTTAAGCCGTTCTAAGCCGTTCTTCGCCGTTCTTCACCGTTCTTAAGCCATTCTTAGCCGTTCTTTAGCGTTCTTAGCCGTTCTTCACCTTTTTTAAGTTGTTCTTGGCCGTTCTTCGCCGTTCTTCACCATTCTTAAGCCGTTCTTAGCCGTTCTTAAGCCGTTCTTAGCCGTTCTTTGCCGTTCTTTAGCTGTTCTTAAGCCGTTCTCAGCCGTTCTTTAGCGTTTTGAGCAATTCTTAACCATTCTTAAGCCTTTCTTTGCCGTTCTTAAGCCATTCTTTGCCGTTCGTTAGCGTTCTTAGCCGTTCTTCACCTTTGTTAAGCCGTTCTTAGCGTTCTTCGCCGTTATTCACCGTTTTTACGCCGTTCTTAGCCGTTCGTCACTGTTCTTAAGCCTTTCTTCACCGTTCTTAAGCTGTTCTTAGCCGTTCTTCGCCGTTCTTCACCGTTCTTTAGCGTTCTTAGCCGTTGTTCGCCGTTCTAAAGCCGTTCTTCGCCGTTATTGAGCTGTTCTTAGCTGTTATTCGCCGTTCTTAAGCCGTTCTTAGCGTTCTTAGGTGTCCTTCACCGTTCTGAAGCCATTCTTAGCCGTTCTTTAGCGTTCTTAGCCGTTCTACACCTTTCTTAAGCTGTTCTTAGTTGTTCTAAGCCATTCTGAGCCGTTCTTAAGCCGTTCTTAGACGTTCTTTTGCCGTTCTTTAGCCCTTCTTAAGCCGTTCTCAGCCGTTCTTTAGCGTTTTTAGCACTTCTTCACCGTTCTTAAGCCGTTCTTAGCCGTTCTTAGCCGTTCTTCACCATTCTTAAGCCGTTCTTAGCGTTCTTAGCCGTTCTTAAGCCGTTCTTAGCAGTTCTTTAGCATTCTTAGCCATTCTTCACAGTTCTTAAGCCGTTCTTAGCGTTCTTAGCCGTTCTTAAGCCGTTCTTCAGCGTCTTAAGCCGTTCTTAGCCGTTCTTCACCATTCTTAAGCCGTTCTTCGCCGTTATTTGCCGTTCTTAGCCGTTCTTCACCGTTCGTAAGCCGTTCTTAGTCGTTTTGCACCGTTCTTCACCGTTTTTAAGCCGTTCTTAGCCGTTCTTCGGCGTTCTTCACCGTTCTTCGCCGTTCCACGCCGTTCTTCACCGCTCTTAAGCCGTTCTTAAGCCGTTCTTTGCCGTTCTTTAGCCGTTCTTAAGCCGTTCTCAGCCGTTCTGAAGCCGTTCTCAGCCGTTCTGAAGCCGTTCTTAGCCGTTCTTCACTGTTCTTAAGCCGTTCTTAGCCATTCTTTACCGTTCTTAAGGCGTTCTTAGCCGTTCTTGACCGTTCTTTGCCGTTCTTCAGCGTTCTTAGCCGTTTTGCACCGTTCTTAGCCGTTTATCACCGTTCTTCACCGTTCTTAAGCCGATCTTAGCCGTTCTTCAACGTTCTTCACCGTTCTTAAGCCGTTCTTAGCCATTCTTAGCCCTTCTTCTTCGTTATTTAGCCATTCTTAGCCTTTCTTTAGCGTTCTTAGCCGTTCTTAGCCGTTCGTCACCGTTCTTAAGCTGTTCTTAGCCGTTCTTCACTGTTCTTAAGCCGTTCTTAGCGTTCTTCAACGTTCTGAAGCCGTTCTTAAGCCGTTCTTCATCGTCTTAAGCCGTTCTTAGCCATTCTTCACCGTTCTTAAGCCGTTTTTAGCCGTTCTTTACCGTTCTTTGCCGTTGTTTAGCGTTCTTAGCCGTTTTGCACCGTTCTTAGCCGTTTTGCACCTTTCTTCACTGTTCTTAAGCCGTTCTTAGCCGTTCTTAATTGTTCTTCACCGTTCTTAAGCCGTTCTTAGCTATTCTTAGCCGTTCTTCACCATTCTTAAGCCATTCTTAGCCGTTCTTCACCGTTCTTAAGGTGTTCTTAGCGTTCTTAGGTGTTTTTCACCATTCTTAAGCTGTTCTTAGCGTTCTTAGCCGTTTTGCACCGTTCCTAGCCGTTTTGCACTGTTCTTCACCCTTTTTAAGCCGTTCTTGGCCGTTCTTCGCCGTTCTTCACTGTTCTTAAGCCATTCTTAGCCGTTCTTAAGCGTTCTTAGACGTTCTTAGCTGTTCTTCACCGTTCTGAAGCTGTTCTAAGCCGTTCTTCGCCGTTCTTTGCCGTTCTTAAGCCGTTCTTAGGGTTCTTAGGTGTTCTTCACCGTTCTTTAGCCATTTTTAGCCGTTCTTTAGCGTTCTTAGCCGTTCTTCACCTTTCTTAAGCTGTTCTTAGCCGTTCTTTACCGTTCTTAAGCCGTTCTTAGCCATTCTTCACCGTTCTTAAGCCGTTCTGAGCCGTTCTTTACCGTTCTTTAGCGTTCTTAGCCGTTTTCCACCGTTCTTAGCCGTTTTGCACCGTTCTTAGCCGTTTTGCACCGTTCTTCGCCGTTCTTAAGCCGTTCTTAGAAGTTCTTCAACGATCGTCGCCGTTCCTTGCCATTCTTTAGCGTTCTTTGCCGTTCTTCACCGTTATTCACCGTTCTTAAGCCGTTCCTAGCCGTTCTTCACCGTTGTTCAGCCTTTCTTCACCGTGCTTAAGCTGTTCTTAGCCGTTCTTCGCCGTTTTTCACTGTTCTTTAGTGTTCCTAGCCGTTGTTCTTCGTTCTTAAGCCGTTCTTAGCCGTTCTTTACCGTTCTTTGCCGTTCTTTACCGTTCTTGAGCCGTTCTTCACCGTTCTTAAGCCGTTCTTAGTTGTTCTTCACCGTTCTTAAGCCGTTCTTAGCCGTTCTTCACCGTTCTTAAGCCATTCTTAGCCGTTCTTCATCGTTGTTCAGCCTTTCTTCACCGTGCTTAAGCTGTTCTTAGCCGTTCTTCGCCGTTTTTCACCGTTCTTTAGTGTTCTTAGCCGTTGTTCACCGTTCTTAAGCCGTTCTTAGCCGTTCTTTACCGTTCTTTGCCGTTCTTTAGCGTTCTTAGCCGTTTTGCACCGTTCTTAGCCGTTTTGCACCGTTCTTCACCCTTTTTAAGCCGTTCTTAGCCGTACTTCGCCGTTCTTCACCGTTCTTAAGCGATTCTAAGCCGTTCTTTAGCGTTCTTAGACGTTCTTAGCTGTTCTTCACCGTTCTTAAGCTGTTCTAAGCCGTTCCTCGCCGTTCTTTGCCGTTCTTAAGCCGTTCTTAGGGTTCTTAGGTTTTCTTCACCGTTCTTTAGCCATTTTTAGCCGTTCTTTAGCGTTCTTAGCCGTTCTTCACCTTTCTTAAGCTGTTCTTAGCCGTTCTTCGCCGTTCTTTACCGTTCTTAAGCCGTTCTTAGCCAATCTTCACCGTTCTTAAGCCGTTCTTTACCGTTCTTTAGCGTTCTTAGCCGTTTCCACCGTTCTTAGCCGTTTTAAGCCGTTCTTAGCCGTTTACCGTTCTTCACCGTTCTTAAGCCGTTCTTAGCAGTTCTTCAGCCGTTCTTCGCCGTTCCTTGCATTCTTTGCGTTCTTTGCCGTTCTTCACCGTTATTCACCGTTCTTAAGCCGTTCTAGCCGTTCTTCACCGTTCCATGCCTTCACCGTTCTTAAGCCGTTCTTAGCCGTTCTTCGCCGTTTTTCACCGTTCTTTAGTGTTCTTAGCCGTTGTTCACCGTTCTTCGCCGTTCTTAGCCGTTCTTTACCGTTCTTTGCCGTTCTTTACCGTTCTTAGCCGTTCTTGCCGTTCTTAGCCGTTCTTGTTTGACCGTTCTTCAAGCCGTTCTTAGCCGTTCTTAAGCCGTTCTTAGCCATTCTTTACCGTTCTTAAGGCGTTCTTAGCCGTTCTTGACCGTTCCTTGCCGTTCTTAGCCGTTCTTCGCCGTTTTCACCGTTCTTTAGTGTTCTTAGCTGTTGTTCACCGTTCTTAAGCCGTTCTTAGCCGTTCTTTACCGTTTTTTGCCGTTCTTTAGCGTTCTTAGCCGTTTTGCACCGTTCTTAGCCGTTGTTCGCCGTTCTAAAGCCGTTCTTCGCCGTTATTGAGCTGTTCTTAGCTGTTGTTCGCCGTTCTTCGCCGTTCTTAAGCCGTTCTTAGCGTTCTTAGCCGTTCTTAAGCCGTTCTTAGACGTTCTTTTGCCGTTCTTTAGCCCTTCTTAAGCCGTTCTTAGCGTTCTTAGCCGTTCTTAAGCCGTTCTTAGCCGTTCTTCACCGTTCGAAATCCGTTCTTAGCCGTTTTGCACCGTTCTTCACCGTTTTTAAGCCGTTCTTAGCCGTTCTTCGCTTTTCTTCACTGTTCTTAGCGTTCTTAGGTGTTCCTCACCGTTCTAAACCTGTTCTTAGCCGTTCTTCGCCGTTCTTCACCGTTCTTAAGCCATTCTTAGCAGTTTTTTAGCGTTTTCAGACGTTCTTAGCGTTCTTAGCTGTTCTTAAGCCGTTCTTAGCCGTTCTTCACCGTTCTTCGCCGTTCTTCACCGTTCTTAAGCCGTTCTTAGCCGTTCTTTAGCGTTCTTAGCCGTTCTTCACCGTTCTTAAGCTGTTCTTAGCCGTTCTTCGCCATTCTTCACCGTTCTTAAGCCGTTCTTCGCGTTCTTAAGCCGTTCTTCAACGTTCTTAAGCCATTCTTTGCCGTTCTTTGCCGTTTTTTGCCAATCTTAAGCCATTCTTAGCCGTTCATTAGCGTTCTTATCCGTTCTTCACCGTTGTTAAGCTAATCTTAGCCGTTCTTCGCCGTTCTTAAGCCGTTCTTAGCCGTTCTAAAGCCATTCTCCAGCGTCTTAAGCCGTTCTTAGCCGTTCTTTGCCGTTCTTTAGCTGTTCTTAAGCCGTCGTTGCTTAGCGTTCTTAGGTGTTCATCACCGTTCTTAAGCCATTCTTAGCCGTTCTTTAGCGTTCTTAGCCGTTCTTCACCTTTCTTAAGTTGTTCTTAGCCGTTCTTCGCCGTTCTTCACCATTCTTATGCCGTTCTTAGCCGTTCTTAAGCCGTTCTTAGCCGTTCTTTAGCTGTTCTTAAGCCGTTCTCAGCCGTTCTTTAGCGTTTTGAGCAATTCTTAAGCCATTCTTAGCCGTTCTTTAGCGTTCTTAAGCCATTCTTTGCCGTTCGTTAGCGTTCTTAGCCGTTCTTCACCTTTGTTAAGCCGTTCTTAGCGTTCTTCGCCGTTATTTACCGTTTTTACGCCGTTCTTAGCCGTTCGTCACTGTTCTTAAGCCTTTCTACACCGTTCTTAAGCTGTTCTTAGCCGTTCTTCGCCGTTCTTTAGCGTTCTTAGCCATTGTTCGCCGTTCTAAAGCCGTTCTAAAGCCGTTATTAAGCTGTTCTTAGCTGTTATTCGCCGTTCTTCGCCGTTCTTAAGCCGTTCTTAGCGTTCTTAGGTGTCCTTCACCGTTCTGAAGCCATTCTTAGCCGTTCTTTAGCGTTCTTAGCCGTTCTACACCTTTCTTAAGCTGTTCTTAGTCGTTCTAAGCCATTCTTAGCCGTTCTTAAGCCGTTCTAAGACGTTCTTTTGCCGTTCTTTAGCCCTTCTTAAGCCGTTCTCAGTCGTTCTTTAGCGTTTTTAGCAATTCTTCACCGTTCTTAAGCCGTTCTTAGCGTTCTTAGCCGTTCTTAAGCCATTCTTAGCAGTTCTTTAGCATTCTTAGCCATTCTTCACAGTTCTTAAGCGTTCTTAGCCGTTCTTAAGCCGTTCTTCAGCGTCTTAAGCCGTTCTTAGCCGTTCTTCACCATTCTTAAGCCGTTCTTTGCCGTTATTTGCCGTTCTTAGCCGTTCTTCACCGTTCGTAAGCCGTTCTTAGTCGTTTTGCACCGTTCTTCACCGTTTTTAAGCTGTTCTTAGCCGTTCTTCGGCGTTCTTCACTGTTCTTCGCCGTTCCACACCGTTCTTCACCGCTCTTAAGCCGTTCTTAACCCGTTCTTAGCTGTTCTTCACCGTTCTTAAGCCGTTCTAAGCCGTTCTTCACCATTCATAAGCCGTTCTTAGCCGTTCTTTGCCGTTCTTTGCCGTTCTTTAGCCGTTCTTAAGCCGTTCTCAGCCGTTCTGAAGCCGTTCTTAGCCGTTCTTCACTGTTCTTAAGCCGTTCTTAGCCATTCTTTACCGTTCTTAAGGCGTTCTTAGCCGTTCTTGACCGGTCTCTGCCGTTCTTTAGCGTTCTTAGCCGTTTTGCACCGTTCTTAGCCGTTTATCACCGTTCTTCACCGTTCTTAAGCCGATCTTAGCCGTTCTTCAACGTTCTTCACCGTTATTTAGCCATTCTTAGCCTTTCTTTAGCGTTCTTAGCCGTTCTTCGCCGTTCTTCACCGTTCTTAAGCCGTTCTTAGCGTTCTTTAGTCGTTCTTCACCGTTCTTAAGCCATTCTTAGCCGTTCTTTAGCGTTCTTAGCCGTTCTTCACCGTTCTTAAGCTGTTTGTAGCCGTTCTTTGCCTATCTTTTGCCGTTCTTATACCGTTCTTAGCCGTCTTTTGCCGTTATTCACCGTTCTTAAGCTGTTCTTAGCCGTTCTTCGCCGTTCTTAAGCCGTTCTTAGCGTTCTTAGCCGTTCTTGAGCCATTCTAAGCAGTTCTTTAGCGTTCTTAGCCGTTCTTCACCGTTCTTGAGCTGTTCTTAGCCGTTCTTCGCCGTTCTTCACCGTTCTTGAGCCGTTCTCAGCCGTTCTTAGCGTTCTTAGCCGTTCTTAAGCCATTCTAAGCAGTTCTTTAGCGTTCTTAGCCATTCTGCACCTTTCTTAGCCGTTCTAAAGCTGTTCTTAGAGGTTCTTCAACGTTCTTTGCCGTTCCTCGCCATTCTTTAGCGTTCTTAGCCGTTCTTCACCGTTCTTAAGCTGTTCTTAGCCGTTTTGCTGCGTTCTTCACCGTTTTTAAGCCGTTCTAAGCCGTTCTTCGCCGTTCTTCACCGTTCTTAAGCCATTCTTAGCCGTTCTTTAGCGTTCTTAGCTGTTCTTCACCTTTCTTAAGTTGTTCTTGGGCGTTCTTCGCCGTTCTTTACCATTCTTAAGCCACTCTTAGCCGTTCTTAAGCCGTTCTTAGCCGTTCTTTGCCGTTCTTTAGCTGTTCTTAAGCCGTTCTCAGCCGTTCCTTAGCGTTTTGAGCAATTCTTAACCATTCTTAAGCCTTTCTTTGCCGTTCTTAAGCCATTCTTTGCCGTTCGTTAGCGTTCTTAGCCGTTCTTCACCTTTCTTAAGCCGTTCTTAGCGTTCTTCGCCGTTCTTCACCGTTCTTAAGCCGTTCTTAGCCGTTCGTCTTTGTTCTTAAGCCTTTCTTCACCGTTCTTAAGCTGTTCTTAGCCGTTCTTTGCCGTTCTTCACCGTTCTTTAGCGTTCTTAGCCGTTCTTCACCGTTCTAAAGCCGTTCTTCGCCGTTCTTAGCTGTTCTTAGCTGTTTATTCGCCGTTAAGCCGTTCTTAGCGTTCTTAGGTGTCCTTCACCGTTCTTAAGCCGTTCTTAGCCGTTCTTTAGCGTTCTTAGCCGTTCTACACCTTTCTTAAGCTGTTCTTAGTTGTTCTAAGCATTTCTGAGCCGTTCTTAAGCCGTTCTTAGACGTTCTTTTGCCGTTCTTTAGCCCTTCTTAAGCCGTTCTCAGCCGTTCTTTAGCGTTTTTAGCACTTCTTCACCGTTCTTAAGCCATTCTTAGCCGTTCTTAGCCGTTCTTCACCATTCTTAAGCCGTTCTTAGCGTTCTTAGACGTTCTTAAGCCGTTCTTAGCAGTTCTTTAGCATTCTTAGCCATTCTTCACAGTTCTTAAGCCGTTCTTAGCGTTCTTAGCCGTTCTTAAGCCGTTCTTCAGCGTCTTAAGCCGTTCTTAGCCGTTCTTCACCATTCTTAAGCCGTTCTTCGCCGTTATTTGCCGTTCTTAGCCGTTCTTCACCGTTCGTAAGCCATTCTTAGTCGTTTTGCACCGTTCTTCACCGTTTTTAAGCCGTTCTTAGCCGTTCTTCGGCGTTCTTCACCGTTCTTCGCCGTTCCACGCCGTTCTTCACCGCTCTTAAGCCGTTCTTAAGCCGTTCTTTGCCGTTCTTTAGCCGTTCTTAAGCCGTTCTCAGCCGTTCTGAAGCCGTTCTTAGCCGTTCTTCACTGTTCTTAAGCCGTTCTTAGCCATTCTTTACCGTTCTTAAGGCGTTCTTAGCCGTTCTTGACCGTTCTTTGCCGTTCTTCAGCGTTCTTAGCCGTTTTGCACCGTTCTTAGCCGTTTATCACCGTTCTTCACCGTTCTTAAGCCGATCTTAGCCGTTCTTTAGCCGTTCTTTAGCCGTTCTTAAGCCGTTCTCAGCCGTTCTGAAGCCGTTCTTAGCCGTTCTTCACTGTTCTTAAGCCGTTCTTAGCCATTGTTTACCGTTCTTAAGGCGTTCTTAGCCGTTCTTGACCGTTCTTTGCTGTTCTTCAGCGTTCTTAGCCGTTTTGCACCGTTCTTAGCCGTTTATCACCGTTCTTCACCGTTCTTAAGCCGATCTTAGCCGTTCTTCAACGTTCTTCACCGTTCTTAAGCCGTTCTTAGCCATTCTTAGCCCTTCTTCTTTGTTATTTAGCCATTCTTAGCCTTTCTTTAGCGTTCTTAGCCGTTCTTAGCCGTTCGTCACCGTTCTTAAGCTGTTCTTAGCCGTTCTTCACTGTTCTTAAGCCGTTCTTAGCGTTCTTCAACGTTCTGAAGCCGTTCTTAAGCCGTTCTTCATCGTCTTAAGCCGTTCTTAGCCATTCTTCACCGTTCTTAAGCCGTTTTTAGCCGTTCTTTACCGTTCTTTGCCGTTGTTTAGCGTTCTTAGCCGTTTTGCACCGTTCTTAGCCGTTTTGCACCTTTCTTCACTGTTCTTAAGCCGTTCTTAGCCGTTCTTAATTGTTCTTCACCGTTCTTAAGCCGTTCTTAGCTATTCTTAGCCGTTCTTCACCATTCTTAAGCCATTCTTAGCCGTTCTTCACCATTCTTAAGGTGTTCTTAGCGTTCTTAGGTGTTTTTCACCATTCTTAAGCTGTTCTTAGCGTTCTTAGCCGTTTTGCACCGTTCCTAGCCGTTTTGCACTGTTCTTCACCCTTTTTAAGCCATTCTTGGCCGTTCTTCGCCGTTCTTCACTGTTCTTAAGCCATTCTTAGCCGTTCTTAAGCGTTCTTAGACGTTCTTAGCTGTTCTTCACCGTTCTGAAGCTGTTCTAAGCCGTTCTTCGCCGTTCTTTGCCGTTCTTAAGCCGTTCTTAGGGTTCTTAGGTGTTCTTCACCGTTCTTTAGCCATTTTTAGCCGTTCTTTAGCGTTCTTAGCCGTTCTTCACCTTTCTTAAGCTGTTCTTAGCCGTTCTTCGCCGTTCTTTACCGTTCTTAAGCCGTTCTTAGCCATTCTTCACCGTTCTTAAGCCGTTCTGAGCCGTTCTTTACCGTTCTTTAGCGTTCTTAGCCGTTTTCCCCCGTTCTTAGCCGTTTTGCACCGTTCTTAGCCGTTTTGCACCGTTCTTCGCCGTTCTTAAGCCGTTCTTAGAAGTTCTTCAACGATCGTCGCCGTTCCTTGCCATTCTTTAGCGTTCTTTGCCGTTCTTCACCGTTATTCACCGTTCTTAAGCCGTTCCTAGCCGTTCTTCACCGTTGCTCAGCCTTTCTTCACCGTGCTTAAGCTGTTCTTAGCCGTTCTTCGCCGTTTTTCACTGTTCTTTAGTGTTCCTAGCCGTTGTTCACCGTTCTTAAGCCGTTCTTAGCCGTTCTTTACCGTTCTTTGCCGTTCTTTACCGTTCTTGAGCCGTTCTTCACCGTTCTTAAGCCGTTCTTAGTTGTTCTTCACCGTTCTTAAGCCGTTCTTAGCCGTTCTTCACCGTTCTTAAGCCATTCTTAGCCGTTCTTCATCGTTGTTCAGCCTTTCTTCACCGTGCTTAAGCTGTTCTTAGCCGTTCTTCGCCGTTTTTCACCGTTCTTTAGTGTTCTTAGCCGTTGTTCACCGTTCTTAAGCCGTTCTTAGCCGTTCTTTACCGTTCTTTGCCGTTCTTTAGCGTTCTTAGCCGTTTTGCACCGTTCTTAGCCGTTTTGCACCGTTCTTCACCCTTTTTAAGCCGTTCTTAGCCGTACTTCGCCGTTCTTCACCGTTCTTAAGCGATTCTAAGCCGTTCTTTAGCGTTCTTAGACGTTCTTAGCTGTTCTTCACCGTTCTTAAGCTGTTTAAAGCCGTTCTTCGCCGTTCTTCACCGTTCTTAAGCCGTTCTTAGCGTTCTTAGCCGTTCGTCACCGTTCTTAAGCCATTCTTAGCCGTTACTCGCCGTTCTTCGCCGTTCTTAAGCCGTTCTTAGTGTTCTTAGCCGTTCTTCACCGTTCTTAAGCCATTCTTAGCAGTTCTTTAGCATTCTTAGCCATTGTACACAGTTCTTAAGCCGTTCTTAGCGTTCTTTGCCGTTCTTAAGCCGTTCTTCAGCGTCTTAAGCCGTTCTTAGCCGTTCTTCACCATTCTTAAGCCGTTCTTCGCCGTTATTTGCCGTTCTTAGCCGTTTTTCACCGTTCGTAAGCCGTTCTTAGTCGTTTTGCACCGTTCTTCACCGTTTTTAAGCCGTTCTTAGCCGTTCTTCGGCGTTCTTCACTGTTCTTCGCCGTTCCACACCGTTCTTCACCGCTCTTAAGCCGTTCTTAACCCGTTCTTAGCTGTTCTTCACCGTTCTTAAGCCGTTCTACGCCGTTCTTCACCATTCATAAGCCGTTCTTAAGCCGTTCTTAGCCGTTCTGAAGCCATTCTCCAGCATCTTAAGCCGTTCTTAGCCGTTCTTCGCCGTTCCTGGCCATTCTTTAGCGTTCTTAGCCGTTCTTCACCATTCTTAAGTCGTTCTTAGCCGTTTTGCACCGTTCTTCACCCATTTTAAGCCGTTCTTGGCCGATCTTCACCGTTCTTCACCGTTCTACACCGTTCTTAAGCCATTCTTAGCCGTTCTTTTGCGTTCTTAGACGTTCTTAGCTGTTCTTCACCGTTCTTAAGCTGTTCTAAGCCGTTACTCGCCGTTCTCAAGCCGTTTTTAGCGTTCTTAGGTGTTCTTCATCGTTCTTAAGCCATTTTTAGCCGTTCTTTAGCGTTCTTAGCCGTTCTTCACCGTTCTTAAGCTGTTCTTAGCCATTCTTCACCGTTCTTTACTGTTCTTAAGCCGTTTTGCACCGTTCTTCACCGTTCTTAGAAGTTCTTTTACGTTCTTCGCCGTTCCTTGCCATTGTTTAGCGTTCTTAGCCGTTATTCACCGTTCTTAAGCCGTTCTTAGCCGTTTTGCAGCGTTCTTCTCCGTTTTTAAGTCATTCTAAGCCGTTCTTCGCCGTTCTTCACCGTTCTTAAGCCGTTCTTAGCCGTTCTTTAGCGTTCTTAGCCGTTTCTCACCGTTCTTAAGCTGTTCTTAGCCGTTCTTCGCCATTCTTCACCGTTCTTAAGCCGTTCTTCGCGTTCTTAAGCCGTTCTTCAACGTTCTTAAGCCATTCTTTGCCGTTC
>SMMW01000232.1:0-12213 GCA_004794655.1 Marisa cornuarietis
TTCTTGACCGTTCTTAAGCCGTTCTTGACCGTTCTTAAGCCGTTCTTAGCCGTTTATCAGCGTCTTAAATCGTTCTTTCCGGTTCTTTAGCGTCTTTAGCCGTTCTTGACCGTTCTTTAGCCGTTCTTAGCTGTTCTTAAGCCGTTCTTAGCCGTTCTTTGCCGTTCTTCAGCGTCTTAAGCCGTTCTTAACCGTTCTTCGCCGTTCTTTAGCCGGTCTTAACCATTCTTAGCCGTTCTTCATCGTTCTTAAGCCATTCTTAGCTGTTCTTTTGCGTTCTTGACCGTTCTTAAGCCGTTCCTAGCCGTTCTTGATCGTTCTAAAGCCGTTCTTAGCCGTTCTTAAGCCGTTCTTAGCCGTTCTTTAGCGTCTTTAGCCGTTCTTAGCCGTTCTTGACCGTTCTTAAGCCGTTTTTAGCCGTTCTTCGCCGTTCTTCAGCGTCTTAAGCCGTTCTTAGCTGTTCTTAAGCCGTTCTTAGCCGTTCATCAGCGTCTTAAGCCGTTCTTAGCCGTTCTTCAGCGTCTTAAGCCGTTCTTACCCGTTCTTTAGCGTCTTTAGCCGTTCTTGACCGTTCTTTAGCCGTTCTTAGCTGTTCTTAGACCGTTGTTAGTCGTTCTTTGCCGTTCTTTAGCGTCTTAAGACGTTCTTAACCGTTCCTAGCCGTTCTTCGCCGTTCCTTAGCCGGTCTTAACAATTCTTAGCCGTTCTTCATCGTTCTTAAGCCATTCTTAGCCCTTCTTTAGCGTTCTTGACCGTTCTTAAGCCCTTCCTAGCCGTTCTCAAGCCGTTCGTAGTCGTTCTTTGCCGTTCTTGACCGTTCTTAAGCTGTTGTTAGCCAATCTTAAGCAGTTCTTTAGCGTTCTTAGCCGTTCTTTGCCTATCTTCAGCGTCTTAAGCCGTTCTTAGCCGTTCTTGACCGTTCTTCAGCGTCTTAAGCCTTTCTTAGCCGTTCTTAAGCCGTTCTTTGCCGTTCTTCAGCGTCTTAAGCCGTTCTTAACCGTTCTTAGCCATTCCTAACCATTTTTAAGCCGTTCTTAGCCGTTCTTAAGCCGTTCTTAGCCGTTCATCAGCGTCTTATGTCGTTCTTAGCCGTTCTTTAGCGTCTTTATCCGTTCTTAGCCGTTAATCACCATTCTTTAGCCGTTCTTAGCCGTTCTTGACCGTTCTTAAGCCGTTCTTTGCCGTTCTCCAGCGTCTTAAGCCGTTCTTAGCTGTTCTTCGCCGTTCTTCAGCGTCGTATGCCGTTCTTAGCCGTTCTTGACCGTTCGTAGAGCGTTCTTAGCCGTTCTTAACCATTCTTAGCCGTTTTTTGCCGTTCTTAAGCCGTTGTTAACCGTTCTTAGCCGTTCTTAAACGTTCTGAAGACGTTCTTAACCGTTCTTAGCCATTCCTAACCATTTTTAAGCCGTTCTTAGCCGTTCTTAGCCGATCATCAGCGTCTTAAGCCGTTCTTAGCCGTTATTTAGCGTCTTTAGCCGTTCTTAGCCGTTCTTTAGCCGTTTTTAACCGTTTTCAATTGTTCTCCACCGTTCTTTAGCGTCTTAAGCCGTTATTAACCGTTCTTTGCCGTTCTTAGCCGTTCTTATCCGTTCTTAGCCGTTTTTCACCGTTCTGATGCCGTTCTTAGTCGTTCTTAGCCGTTCTTAAGCCGTTCTTAGCCGATCATCAGCGTCTTAAGCCGTTCTTAGCCGTTCTTTAGCGTCTTAAGCCATTCTTAGCCGTTCTTGACCGTTCTTAAGCCATTGTTAGCCGTTCTTTGCCGTTCTTCAGCGTCTTAAGCCGTTCTTAAGCCATTCTTAACCGTTCTTAGCCGTTCTTCACCGTTCTTAAGCCGTTCTTAGCCGTTCTTAGCCACTCTTAGCTGTTCTTCACCGTTCTTAAGCTGTTCTTAGCTGTTCTTAGCCATTCTTAGCCGTTCTTCACCATTCTCAAGCCATTCTTTGTCTTTTTTGCCGTTCTTAGCCGTCCTTAAGCCGTTCGGAGCCATTCTTAGCCGTTCTTCACCGTTCTTAAGCCGTTCTTTGCCGTTCTTTAGCGTTCTTGACCGTTCTTAAGCCGTTCTTGACCGTTCTTAAGCCGTTCTTAGCCGTTCATCAGCGTCTTAAGCCGTTCTTAGCCGTTCTTCTACGTTCTTAAGCCGTTCTTAGCCGTTCATCAGCGTCTTAAGCCGTTCTTACTGGTTCTTTAGCGTCTTTAGTCGTTCTTGACCGTTCTTTAGCCGTTCTTAGCTGTTCTTAAGCCGTTCTTAGCCGTTCTTCGCCGTTCTTCAGCGTCTTAAGCCGTTCTTAACCGTTCTTCGCCGTTCTTTAGCCGGTCTTAACCATTCTTAGCCGTTCTTCATCGTTCTTAAGCCATTCTTAGCTGTTCTTTAGCGTTCTTCACCGTTCTTAAGCCGTTCTTAGCCGTTCTTTAGCGTTCTTGACCGTTCTTAAGCCGTTCTTGACCGTTCTTAAGCCGTTCTTAGCCGTTTATCAGCGTCTTAAATCGTTCTTTAGCTGTTCTTAAGCCGTTCTTAGCCGTTCTTCGCCGTTCTTCAGCGTCTTAAGCCGTTCTTAACCGTTCTTCGCCGTTCTTTAGCCGGTCTTAACCATTCTTAGCCGTTAATCACCGTTCTTTAGCCGTTCTCAGCCGTTCTTGACCGTTCTTAAGCCGTTTTTAGCCGTTCTTCGCCGTTCTTCAGCGTCTTAAGCCGTTCTTAGCTGTTCTTAAGCCGTTCTTAGCCGTTCATCAGCGTCTTAAGCCGTTTCTAGCCGTTCTTCAGCGTCTTAAGCCGTTCTTACCCGTTCTTTAGCGTCTTTAGCCGTTCTTGACCGTTCTATAGCCGTTCTTAGCTGTTCTTAAGCCGTTCTTAGCCGTTCTTCACCGTTCTTCAGCGTCTTAAGCCGTTCTTAACCGTTCTTAGCCGTTTTTGACCGTTCTTAAGCTGTTGTTAGCCAATTTAAAGCCGTTCTTCACCGTTCTCAAGCCGTTCGTAGTCGTTCTTTGCCATTCTTCACCGTCCATAAGCCGTTCTGAGCCATTTTTAGCCGTTCTTTAGCGTTCTTAAGCTGTTCATAAGCCGTTTTTAGCCGTTCTTTGCCGTTCTTCAGCATCTTAAGCCGTTCTTGACCGTTCTTAAGCCGTTCTTAGCCGTTCTTGATCGTTCTTAAGCCGTTCTTAGCCGTTCATCAGCGTCTTAAGCCGTTCTTAGCCGTTCTTAAGCGTCTTTAGCCGTTCTTAGCCGTTAATCACCGTTCTTTAGCCGTTCTTAAGCCGTTCTTAGCCGTTCTAAGCCATTCTTAGCTGTTCTTCACCGTTCTTAAGCCGTTCTTAGCTGTTCTTAGCCATTCTTAGCCGTTCTTCACCATTCTCAAGCCATTCTTTGTCTTTTTTGCCGTTCTTAACCGTCCTTAAGCCGTTCGGAGCCATTCTTAGCCGTTCTTCACCGTTCTTAAGCCGTTCTTAGCCGTTCTTTAGCGTTCTTAAGCCGTTCTTGACCGTTCTTAAGCCGTTCTTAGCCGTTCATCAGCGTCTTAAGCCGTTCTTAGCCGTTCTTGACCGTTCTTAGCCGTTCTTAAGCCGTTCTTAGCCGTTCTTCAACGTTCTTAAGCCGTTCTTAGCCGTTCATCAGCGTCTTAAGCCGTTCTTACTGGTTCTTTAGCGTCTTTAGTCGTTCTTGATCGTTCTTTAGCCGTTCTTAGCTGTTCTTAAGCCGTTCTTAGCCGTTCTTCGCCGTTCTTCAGCGTTTTAAGCCGTTCTTAACCGTTCTTCGCCGTTCTTTAGCCGGTCTTAACCATTCTTAGCCGTTCTTCATCGTTCTTAAGCCATTCTTAGCCGTTCTTAAGCCGTTCTTAGCCGTTCATCAGCGTCTTAAGCCGTTCTTAGCCATTCTTCAGCGTCTTAAGCCGTTCTTACCCGTTCTTTAGCGTCTTTAGCCGTTCTTGACCGTTCTTTAGCCGTTCTTAGCTGTTCTTAGACCGTTGTTAGTCGTTCTTTGCCGTTCTTTAGCGTCTTAAGCCGTTCTTAACCGTTCTTAGCCGTTCTTCGCCGTTCTTAAGCCATTCTTAGCCCTTCTTTAGCGTTCTTAGCCGTTCTTAAGCCGTTCCTAGCCGTTCTTCAGCGTTCTTAAAGCCGTTCTTAGCCGTTCTTGACGTTCTTAAGCGTTCTTAAGCCGTTCTTAAGCGTTCTTAACCGTTCTTAGCCGTTCTTTGCCGTTCTGAGCGTTCTTAGCCGTTCTTAAGCCGTTCTTAACCGTTCTTAAGCCGTTCTTAGCCATTCTTAGCCGTTCTTCAGCGTTCGCCGGCTTTGGTTAAACCGTTCTTGTCGGTCTTTTGCCGTTCTTCAGCGTTCTTAAGCCGTTCTTAAGCCGTTCTTTGCCGTTCTTCAGCGTCTTAAGCCGTTTTTAACCGTTCTTAGCCATTCCTAACCATTTTTAAGCCGTTCTTAGCCGTTCTTAAGCCGTTCTTAGCCGTTCATCAGCGTCTTATGTCGTTCTTAGCCGTTCTTGACCGTTCTTAAGCCGTTTTTATTCGTTCTTTGCCGTTCTTCAGCGTCTTAAGCCGTTCTTAGCTGTTCTTCGCCGTTCTTCAGCGTCGTAAGCCGTTCTTAGCCGTTCTTGACCGTTCGTAAAGCGTTCTTAGCCGTTCATCAGCGTCTTAAGCCGTTCTTACCCGTTTTTTAGCGTCTTAAGCCGTTCTTGACCGTTCTTTAGCCGTTCTTAAGTCGTTTTTAGCCGTTCTCCGCCGTTCTTTAGCGTCTTAAGCCGTTCTTAACCGTTCTTAGCCGTTTTTTGCCGTTCTTAAGCCGTTGTTAACCGTTCTTAGCCGTTCTTAAACGTTCTGAAGCCGTTCTTAACCATTCTTAGCCATTCCTAACCATTTTTAAGCCGTTCTTCGCCGCTCTTCAGCGTCTTAAGCCGTTCTTAACCGTTCTTAGCCGTTCTTGACCGTTCTTAGCCATTCTTAGCCGTTCTTGACCGTTCTTAGGCCATTTTTAGCCGTTCTTTGCCGTTCTTCTGCGTCTTAAGCCGTTCTTAGCCGTTCTTGAAGGTTCTTAAGCCTTTCTTAGCCGTTCTTAATCCGTTCTTAACCGTTCTTAGCCATTCCTTACCATTTTTAAGCCGTTCTTAGCCGTTCTTAAGCCGTTCTTAGCCGTTCATCAGCGTCTTAAGCCGTTCTTAGCCGTTCTTCAGCGTCTTAAGCCGTTTTTACCCGTTCTTTAGCGTCTTTAGCCGTTCTTGACCGTTCTTTAGCCATTCTTAGCCGTTCTTAAGCCGGTCTTAACCTTTCTTAGCCGTTCTTCATCGTTCTTAAGCCATTCTTAGCCGTTCTTTAGCGTTCTTGACCGTTCTAAAGCCGTTCTTAGCCGTTCTTGACCGTTCTTAAGCCGTTCTTAGCCGTTCATCAGCGTCTTAAGCCGTTCTTACCCGTTCTTTAGCGTCTTTAGCCGTTCTTGACCGTTCTTTAGCCGTTCTTAGCTGTTCTTAGACCGTTGTTAGTCGTTCTTTGCCGTTCTTTAGCGTCTTAAGCCGTTCTTAACCGTTATTAGCCGTTCTTCGCCGTTCTTAAGCCATTCTTAGCCCTTCTTTAGCGTTCTTGACCGTTCTTAAGCCCTTCCTAGCCGTTCTTGAGCGTTCTTAAGCCGTTTTTAGCCGTTCTTGAAGCCGTTCTTAAGTTCTTAAGCCGTTCTTAGCCGTTCTTGAGTTTTGAAGCGTTCTTAAGCCGTTTTTAGCGGTTCTTCGCCGTTCTTCAGCATCTTAAGCCGTTCTTAGCCGTTCTTGACCGTTCTTAAGCCGTTGTTAGCCGTTCTTAAGCCGTTCTTAACCGTTCTTAGCCATTCTTCACCGTTCTTAAGCCGTTCTTAGCTGTTCTTAGCCATTCTTAGTTGTTCCTCACCGTTCTCAAGCCGTTCGTAGTCGTTCTTAGCCGTTCTTTACCGTCCTTAAGCCGTTCTGAGCCATTCTTAGCCGTTCTTCATCGTTCTTAAGCCATTCTTAGCCGTTCTTTAGCGTTCTGAAGCTGTTCTTAAGCCATTCTTAGCCGTTCTTTCCCGTTCTTCAGCGTCTTAAGCCGTTCTTAAGCCGTTCTTAGCCATTCATCAGCGTCTTGAGCCGTTCTTAGCCGTTCTTCAGCTGTTCTTAGCTGTTCTTAGCCATTCTTAGCCGTTCTTCACCATTCTCAGGTAAATACGTTCTTTGTCTTTGCCGTTCTTAACCGTTCTTAAGCCGTTCTTCACCGTTCTTAGCCGTTCTTCATGGTTCTTAAGCCATTCTTAGCCGTTCTTTAGCGTTCTTAAGCTGTTCTTAAGCCGTTCATCAGCGTCTTAAGCCGTTCTTACCCCTTCTTTAGCGTCTTTAGCCGTTCTTGACCGTTCTTTAGCCGTTCTTAGCTGTTCTTAAGCCGTCTTTAGCCGTTCTTCGCCGTTCTTCAGCGTCTTAAGCCGTTCTTTACCGGTCTTAGCCGTTCTTTGCCGTTCTTTAGCCGGTCTTAACCATTCTTAGCCCTTCTTCATTGTTCTTAAGCCATTCTTCACCGTTCTCAAGCCGTTCGTAGTCATTCTTTGCCGTTCTTGACCGTCCTTAAGCCGTTCTGAGCCATTCTTAGACGTTCTTTAGCGTTCTTAGCCGTTCTTTGCCTATCTTCAGCGTCTTAAGCCGTTCTTAGCCGTTCTTGACCGTTCTTCAGCGTCTTAAGCCTTTCTTAGCCGTTCTTAAGCCGTTCTTTGCCGTTCTTCAGCGTCTTAAGCCGTTCTTAACCGTTCTTAGCCATTCCTAACCATTTTTAAGCCGTTCTTAGCCGTTCTTAAGCCGTTCTTAGCCGTTCATCAGCGTCTTATGTCGTTCTTAGCCGTTCTTTAGCGTCTTTATCCGTTCTTAGCCGTTAATCACCATTCTTTAGCCGTTCTTAGCCGTTCTTGACCGTTCTTAAGCCGTTCTTTGCCGTTCTCCAGCGTCTTAAGCCGTTCTTAGCTGTTCTTCGCCGTTCTTCAGCGTCGTATGCCGTTCTTAGCCGTTCTTGACCGTTCGTAAAGCGTTCTTAGCCGTTCATCAGCGTCTTTAGCCGTTCTTACCCGTTTTTTAGCGTCTTAAGCCGTTCTTGACCGTTCTTTAGCCGTTCTTAGCCGTTCTTAAGCCGTTTTTAGCCGTTCTCCGCCGTTCTTTAGCGTCTTAAGCCGTTCTTAACCATTCTTAGCCGTTTTTTGCCGTTCTTAAGCCGTTGTTAACCGTTCTTAGCCGTTCTTAAACGTTCTGTAGACGTTCTTAACCGTTCTTAGCCATTCCTAACCATTTTTAAGTCGTTCTTAGCCGTTCTTAGCCGATCATCAGCGTCTTAAGCCGTTCTTAGCCGTTATTTAGCGTCTTTAGCTGTTCTTAGCCGTTCTTTAGCCGTTTTTAACCGTTTTCAATTGTTCTCCACCGTTCTTTAGCGTCTTAAGCCGTTATTAACCGTTCTTTGCCGTTCTTAGCCGTTCTTATCCGTTCTTAGCCGTTCTTCACCGTTCTGATGCCGTTCTTAGCCGTTCTTAAGCCGTTCTTAGCCGATCATCAGCGTCTTAAGCCGTTCTTAGCCGTTCTTTAGCGTCTTAAGCCATTCTTAGCCGTTCTTGACCGTTCTTAAGCCATTTTTAGCCGTTCTTTGCCGTTCTTCAGCGTCTTAAGCCGTTCTTAAGCCATTCTTAACCGTTCTTAGCCGTTCTTCACCGTTCTTAAGCCGTTCTTAGCCGTTCTTAGCCACTCTTAGCTGTTCTTCACCGTTCTTAAGCTGTTCTTAGCTGTTCTTAGCCATTCTTAGCCGTTCTTCATCGTTCTTAAGCCATTCTTAGCCGTTCTTTAGCGTTCTTAAGCTGTTCTTAAGCCGTTTTTAGCCGTTCTTTGCCGTTCTTGACAGTTCTTTAGCCGTTCTTTGCCGTTCTTTATCGTTCTTGACCGTTCTTAAGCCGTTCTTGACCGTTCTTAAGCCGTTCTTAGCCGTTCATCAGCGTCTTAAGCCGTTCTTAGCCGTTCTTCAACGTTCTTAAGCCGTTCTTAGCCGTTCATCAGCGTCTTAAGCCGTTCTTACTGGTTCTTTAGCGTCTTTAGTCGTTCTTGACCGTTCTTTAGCCGTTCTTAGCTGTTCTTAAGCCGTTCTTAGCCGTTCTTCGCCGTTCTTCAGCGTCTTAAGCCGTTCTTAACCGTTCTTCGCCGGTCTTAACCATTCTTAGCCGTTCTTCATCGTTCTTAAGCCATTCTTAGCTGTTCTTTAGCGTTCTTGACCGTTCTTAAGCCGTTCTTCACCGTTCTTAAGCCGTTCTTAGCCGTTCTTTAGCGTTCTTGACCGTTCTTAAGCCGTTCTTGACCGTTCTTAAGCCGTTCTTAGCCGTTTATCAGCGTCTTAAATCGTTCTTTAGCTGTTCTTAAGCCGTTCTTAGCCGTTCTTTGCCGTTCTTCAGCGTCTTAAGCCGTTCTTAACCGTTCTTCGCCGTTCTTTAGCCGGTCTTAACCATTCTTAGCCGTTAATCACCGTTCTTTAGCCGTTCTCAGCCGTTCTTGACCGTTCTTAAGCCGTTTTTAGCCGTTCTTCGCCGTTCTTCAGCGTCTTAAGCCGTTCTTAGCTGTTCTTAAGCCGTTCTTAGCCGTTCATCAGCGTCTTAAGCCGTTTCTAGCCGTTCTTCAGCGTCTTAAGCCGTTCTTACCCGTTCTTTAGCGTCTTTAGCCGTTCTTGACCGTTCTATAGCCGTTCTTAGCTGTTCTTAAGCCGTTCTTAGCCGTTCTTCACCGTTCTTCAGCGTCTTAAGCCGTTCTTAACCGTTCTTAGCCGTTTTTGACCGTTCTTAAGCTGTTGTTAGCCAATTTAAAGCCGTTCTTCACCGTTCTGAAGCCGTTCGTAGTCGTTCTTTGCCATTCTTCACCGTCCATAAGCCGTTCTGAGCCATTTTTTGCCGTTCTTTATCGTTCTTAAGCTGTTCATAAGCCGTTTTTAGCCGTTCTTTGCCGTTCTTCAGCATCTTAAGCCGTTCTTGACCGTTCTTAAGCCGTTCTTAGCCGTTCTTGATCGTTCTCAAGCCGTTCTTAGCCGTTCATCAGCGTCTTAAGCCGTTCTTAGCCGTTCTTTAGCGTCTTTAGCCGTTCTTAGCCGTTAATCACCGTTCTTTAGCCGTTCTTAAGCCGTTCTTAGCCGTTCTTAGCCATTCTTAGCTGTTCTTCACCGTTCTTAAGCCGTTCTTAGCTGTTCTTAGCCATTCTTCACCATTCTCAAGCCATTCTTTGTCTTTTTTGCCGTTCTTAACCGTCCTTAAGCCGTTCGGAGCCATTCTTAGCCGTTCTTCACCGTTCTTAAGCCGTTCTTAGCCGTTCTTTAGCGTTCTTAAGCCGTTCTTAGCCGTTCATCAGCGTCTTAAGCCGTTCTTAGCCGTTCTTGACCGTTCTTAGCCGTTCTTAAGCCGTTCGTAGCCGTTCTTCAACGTTCTTAAGCCGTTCTTAGCCGTTCATCAGCGTCTTAAGCCGTTCTTACTGGTTCTTTAGCGTCTTTAGTCGTTCTTGACCGTTCTTTAGCCGTTCTTAGCTGTTCTTAAGCCGTTCTTAGCCATTCTTCGCCGTTCTTCAGCGTCTTAAGCCGTTCTTAACCGTTCTTCGCCGTTCTTTAGCCGGTCTTAACCATTCTTAGCCGTTCTTCATCGTTCTTAAGCCATTCTTAGCTGTTCTTTTGCGTTCTTGACCGTTCTTAAGCCGTTCTTAGCCGTTCTTGATCGTTCTTAAGCCGTTATTAGCCTTCTTAAGCCGTTCTTAGCCGTTCATCAGCGTCTTAAGCCGTTCTTAGCCATTCTTCAGCGTCTTAAGCCGTTCTTACCCGTTCTTTAGCGTCTTTAGCCGTTCTTGACCGTTCTTTAGCCGTTCTTAGCTGTTCTTAGACCGTTGTTAGTCGTTCTTTGCCGTTCTTTAGCGTCTTAAGCCGTTCTTAACCGTTCTTAGCCGTTCTTCGCCGTTCTTAAGCCATTCTTAGCCCTTCTTTAGCGTTCTTGACCGTTCTTAAGCCCTTCCTAGCCGTTCTTGAGCGTTCTAAAGCCGTTTTTAGCCGTTCTTGACCGTTCTTAAGCCCTTCCTAGCCGTTCTTGAGCGTTCTAAAGCCGTTTTTAGCCGTTTTTGACCGTTCTTAAGCTGTTGTTAGCCAATCTTAAGCAGTTCTTAACCGTTCTTAGCCGTTCTTCACCATTCTCAAGCCGTTCGTAGTCGTTCTTTGCCGTTCTTCACCGTCCTTAAGCCGTTCTGAGCCATTCTTAGCCGTTCTTTAGTGTTCTTAAGCTGTTCTTAAGCCGTTCTTTGCCGTTCTTCAGCATCTTAAGCCGTTTTTAACCGTTCTTAGCCATTCCTAACCATTTTTAAGCCGTTCTTAGCCGTTCTTAAGCCCTTCCTAGCCGTTCTTGAGCGTTCTAAAGCCGTTTTTAGCCGTTTTTGACCGTTCTTAAGCTGTTGTTAGCCAATCTTAAGCAGTTCTTAACCGTTCTTAGCCGTTCTTCACCATTCTCAAGCCGTTCGTAGTCGTTCTTTGCCGTTCTTCACCGTCCTTAAGCCGTTCTGAGCCATTCTTAGCCGTTCTTTAGCGTTCTTAAGCTGTTCTTAAGCCGTTCTTAGCCGTTCTTTGCCATTCTTCAGCGTCTTAAGCCGTTCTTAGCCGTTCTTGACCGTTCTTCAGTGTCTTAAGCCTTTCTTAGCCGTTCTTAAGCCGTTCTTTGCCGTTCTTCAGCGTGTTAAGCCGTTTTTAACCGTTCTTAGCCATTCCTAACCATTTTTAAGCCGTTCTTAAGCCGTTCTTAGCTGTTCATCAGCGTCTTATGTCGTTCTTAGCCGTTCTTGACCGTTCTTAAGCCGTTTTTAGCCGTTCTTTGCCGTTCTTCAGCGTCTTAAGCCGTTCTTAGCTGTTCTTCGCCGTTCTTCAGCGTCGTAAGCCGTTCTTAGCCGTTCTTGACCGTTCGTAAAGCGTTCTTAGCCGTTCATCAGCGTCTTAAGCCGTTCTTACCCGTTTTTTAGCGTCTTAAGCCGTTCTTGACCGTTCTTTAGCCGTTCTTAAGTCGTTTTTAGCCGTTCTCCGCCGTTCTTTAGCGTCTTAAGCCGTTCTTAACCGTTCTTAGCCGTTTTTTGCCGTTCTTAAGCCGTTGTTAACCGTTCTTAGCCGTTCTTAAACGTTCTGAAGCCGTTCTTAACCATTCTTAGCCATTCCTAACCATTTTTAAGCCATTCTTAGCCGATCATCAGCGTCTTAAGCCGTTCTTAGCCGTTATATAGCGTCTTAAGCCGTTCTTAGCCGTTCTTTAGCGTCTTTAGCCGTTCTTGACCGTTCTTTAGCCGTTCTTAGCTGTTCTTAAGCCGTTCTTAGCCGTTCTTCGCCGCTCTTCAGCGTCTTAAGCCGTTGTTAACCGTTCTTAGCCGTTCTTGACCGTTCTTAGCCATTCTTAGCCGTTCTTGACCGTTCTTAGGCCATTTTTAGCCGTTCTTTGCCGTTCTTCTGCGTCTTAAGCCGTTCTTAGCCGTTCTTGACCGTTCTTAAGCCTTTCTTAGCCGTTCTTAATCTGTTCTTAACCGTTCTTAGCCATTCCTTACCATTTTTAAGCCGTTCTTAGCCGTTCTTAAGCCGTTCTTAGCCGTTCATCAGCGTCTTAAGCCGTTCTTAGCCGTTCTTCAGCGTCTTAAGCCGTTTTTACCCGTTCTTTAGCGTCTTTAGCCGTTCTTGACCGTTCTTTAGCCATTCTTAGCCGTTCTTAAGCCGGTTTTAACCTTTCTTAGCCGTTCTTCATCGTTCTTAAGCCATTCTTAGCCGTTCTTTAGCGTTCTTGACCGTTCTTAAGCCGTTCTTAGCCGTTCTTGACCGTTCTTAAGCCGTTCTTAGCCGTTCTTGACCGTTCTTAAGCCGTTCTTACCCGTTCTTTAGCGTCTTTAGCCGTTCTTGACCGTTCTTTAGCCGTTCTTAGCTGTTCTTAGACCGTTGTTAGTCGTTCTTTGCCGTTCTTTAGCGTCTTAAGCCGTTCTTAACCGTTCTTAGCCGTTCTTCGCCGTTCTTAAGCCATTCTTAGCCCTTCTTTAGCGTTCTTGACCATTCTTAAGCCCTTCCTAGCCGTTCTTGAGCGTTCTTAAGCCGTTTTAAGCCGTTCTTGACCGTTCTTAAGCCCTTCCTAGCCGTTCTTGAGCGTTCTAACGCCGTTTTTAGCCGTTTTTGACCGTTCTTAAGCTGTTGTTAGCCAATCTTAAGCAGTTCTTAACCGTTC
>SMMW01000233.1:0-11137 GCA_004794655.1 Marisa cornuarietis
TGTGTGTGTGTCAATATTGGTGTGTGTGAGTGTGTGTGTGTGTGTGAATATTGGTGTGTGTGAGTGTGTGTGTGTGTGAATATTGGTGTGTGTGTGTGAATATTGGTGTGTGTGAGTGTGTGTGTGTGTGTGTGAATATTGGTGTGTGTGTGTGAATATTGGTGTGTGTGAGTGTGTGTGTGTGTGTGTGAATATTGGTGTGTGTGTGTGTGTGTGTGTGTGAATATTGGTGTGTGTGAGTGTGTGTGTGTGTGTGAATATTGGTGTGTGTGTGTGTGAATATTGGTGTGTGTGTGTGTGTGAATATTGGTGTAATGAGTGTGTGTGTGTGAATATTGGTGTGTCAGTTGAGAACTTGTAACTTGCTGTACTGACTGCTAGACACACATGCGGTTTTATTGTGACCTCTCTATGCTAGACATTGACATGGAATTTATTAATGACATGATAGACAACATGACATTGTGACCTCTATGATGACACGTGACATGTACATTGTGACCTCTATGTCAGACACGTGACATGTAGGTTACATTGTGACCTCTATACTAGACAACATGTGGTTACATTGGACCTCTCTGTCAGACGTGACATGTAGGTATTGTGACCTACTGAAGACACGTGACATGTAGGTTACATTGTGACCTCTCTATGCTAGACACGTGATGTAGGTTACATTGTGACCTCTATATCAGAACACGTGACATGTAATTACATTGACCTCTATGCTAGACACACGTGACATAGCGGGTTACATTGTGACCTCTCTATGTCAGACACGTGACATGTAGGTTACATTGTGACCTCTCTATGCTAGACACGTGACATGTAGGTTGTTACGACCTCTCTATGCTGACACGTGACATGTAGGTTACATTGTGACCTCTCTATGTCAGACACGTGACATGTAGGTTACATTGTGACCTCTCTATGCTAGACACGTGACATGTAGGTTACATTGTGACCTCTCTATGCTAGACACGTGACATGTAGGTTACATTGTGACCTCTCTATGTCAGACACGTGACATGTAGGTTACATTGTGACCTCTCTATGATAGACACGTGACATGTAGGTTACATTGTGACCTCTCTATGATAGACACGTGACACGTAGGTTACATTGTGACATCTCTATGATACACACGTGACACGTAGGTTACATTGTGACCTCTCTATGATAGACACGTGACACGTAGGTTACATTGTGACCTCTCTTTGCTAGACACGTGACACGTAGGTAACATTGTGACCTCTCTATGATAGACATGTGACACGTAGGTTACATTGTGACCTCTATGCTAGACACGTGACACGTAGGTTACAATGTGACCTCTATGCTAGACACGTGACATGTAGGTTACATTGTGACCTCTCTATGCTAGACACGTGACATGTAGGTTACATTGTGACCTCTCTATGCTAGACACGTGACATGTAGGTTACATTGTGACCTCTCTATGATAGACACGTGACACGTAGGTTACATTGTGACCTCTTTTTGCTAGACACGTGACATGTAGGTAACATTGTGACCTCTCTATGATAGACATGTGACACTTAGGTTACATTGTGACCTCTATGCTAGACACGTGACACGTAGGTTACATTGTGACCTCTCTATGCTAGACACGTGACATGTAGGTTACATTGTGACCTCTCTATGCTAGACACGTGACACGTAGGTTACATTGTGACCTCTCTATGCTAGACACGTGACATGTAGGTTACATTGTGACCTCTCTATGATAGACACGTGACATGTAGGTTACATTGTGACCTCTCTATGCTAGACACGTGACATGTAGGTTACATTGTGACCTCTCTATGTCAGACACGTGACATGTAGGTTACATTGTGACCTCTCTATGCTGACACGTGACGTAGGTTACATTGTGACCTCTATGCTAGACACGTGACATGTAGGTTACATTGTGACCTCTCTATATCGAAGATTGCGTGACGTGTAGGTTACATTGTGACCTCTCTATGTCAGAACATGACATGTAGGTTACATTGTGACCTCTCTATGATGAGACACGTGACGTAGGTTACATTGTGTCTCTATGATAGACACGTGACACGTAGGTTACATTGTGACCTCTCTATGATAGACACGTGACGTAGGTTACATTGACCTCTCTATGCTAGACACGTGACACGTAGGTTACATTGTGACCTCTCTATGATAGACACGTGACATGTAGGTTACATTGTGACCTCTCTATGATAGACACGTGACATGTAGGTTACATTGTGACCTCTATGCTAGACACGTGACACGTAGGTTACATTGTGACCTCTCTATGATAGACATGTGACACGTAGGTTACATTGTGCCCTCTATGCTAGACACGTGACACGTAGGTTACATTGTGACCTCTATGCTAGACACGTGACATGTAGGTTACATTGTGACCTCTCTATGCTAGACACGTGACACGTAGGTTACATTGTGACCTCTCTATGCTAGACACGTGACACGTAGGTTACATTGTGACCTCTCTATGATAGACACGTGACACGTAGGTTACATTGTGACCTCTCTATGATAGACACGTGACATGTAGGTTACATTGTGACCTCTCTATGTCAGACACGTGACATGTAGGTTACATTGTGACCTCTCTATGATAGAACACGCACGTAGGTTACATTGTGACCTCTCTATGAGAGACACGTGACACGTAGGTTACATTGTGACCTCTCTATGATAGACACGTGACACGTAGGTTACATTGTGACCTCTATGCTAGACACGTGACATGTAGGTTACATTGTGACCTCTCTATGATAGACACGTGACACGTAGGTTACATTGTGACCTCTATGCTAGACACGTGACACGTAGGTTACATTGTGACCTCTCTATGCTAGACACGTGACATGTAGGTTACATTGTGACCTCTCTATGATAGACACGTGACATGTAGGTTACATTGTGACCTCTCTATGATAGACACGTGACATGTAGGTTACATTGTGACCTCTCTATGTCAGACACGTGACATGTAGGTTACATTGTGACCTCTCTATGCTAGACACGTGACATGTAGGTTACATTGTGACCTCTCTATGTCAGACACGTGACATGTAGGTTACATTGTGACCTCTCTATGCTAGACACGTGACATGTAGGTTACATTGTGACCTCTCTATGCTAGACACGTGACACGTAGGTTACATTGTGACCTCTCTATGTCAGACACGTGACATGTAGGTTACATTGTGACCTCTCTATGCTAGACACGTGACATGTAGGTTACATTGTGACCTCTC
This sequence comes from Marisa cornuarietis, assembly GCA_004794655.1. Lineage (NCBI taxonomy): Eukaryota > Metazoa > Mollusca > Gastropoda > Architaenioglossa > Ampullariidae > Marisa > Marisa cornuarietis. The sequence goes on from SMMW01000233.1 coordinate 3,279, forward strand.
TATGCCAGACACGTGACATGTAGGTTACATTGTGACCTCTCTATGTCAGACACGTGACATGTAGGTTACATTGTGACCTCTCTATGATAGACACGTGACATGTAGGTTACATTGTGACCTCTCTATGATAGACACGTGACACGTAGGTTACATTGTGACATCTCTATGATACACACGTGACACGTAGGTTACATTGTGACCTCTCTATGATAGACACGTGACACGTAGGTTACATTGTGACCTCTCTTTGCTAGACACGTGACACGTAGGTAACATTGTGACCTCTCTATGATAGACATGTGACACGTAGGTTACATTGTGACCTCTATGCTAGACACGTGACACGTAGGTTACATTGTGACCTCTATGCTAGACACGTGACATGTAGGTTACATTGTGACCTCTCTATGCTAGACACGTGACATGTAGGTTACATTGTGACCTCTCTATGCTAGACACGTGACATGTAGGTTACATTGTGACCTCTCTATGATAGACACGTGACACGTAGGTTACATTGTGACCTCTCTTTGCTAGACACGTGACATGTAGGTAACATTGTGACCTCTCTATGATAGACATGTGACACTTAGGTTACATTGTGACCTCTATGCTAGACACGTGACACGTAGGTTACATTGTGACCTCTCTATGCTAGACACGTGACACGTAGGTTACATTGTGACCTCTCTATGATAGACACGTGACACGTAGGTTACATTGTGACCTCTCTATGCTAGACACGTGACATGTAGGTTACATTGTGACCTCTCTATGATAGACACGTGACATGTAGGTTACATTGTGACCTCTCTATGCTAGACACGTGACATGTAGGTTACATTGTGACCTCTCTATGTCAGACACGTGACATGTAGGTTACATTGTGACCTCTCTATGCTAGACACGTGACATGTAGGTTACATTGTGACCTCTCTATGCTAGACACGTGACATGTAGGTTACATTGTGACCTCTCTATGTTAGACACGTGACGTGTGGGTTACATGTATGACCTCTCTATGTCAGACACGTGACATGTAGGTTACATTGTGACCTCTCTATGATGACACGTGACATGTAGGTTACATTGTGACCTCTCTATGATAGACACGTGACACGTAGGTTACATTGTGACCTCTCTATGATAGACACGTGATGACACGTAGGTTACATTGTGACCTCTATGCTAGACACGTGACACGTAGGTTACATTGTGACCTCTATGATGAACACGTGACGTAGGTTACATTGTGACCTCTCTATGATAGACACGTGACATGTAGGTTACATTGTGACCTCTATGCTAGACACGTGACACGTAGGTTACATTGTGACCTCTATGATAGACATGTGACACGTAGGTTACATTGTGACCTCTATGCTAGACACGTGACACGTAGGTTACATTGTGACCTCTATGCTAGACACGTGACATGTGGGTTACATTGTGACCTCTCTATGCTGACACGTGACGTATGGGTTACATTGTGACCTCTCTATGCTAGACACGTGACACGTGGGTTACATTGTGACCTCTCTATGATAGACACGTGACACGTAGGTTACATTGTGACCTCTCTATGCTGAACACGTGACACGTAGGTTACATTGTGACCTCTCTATGCTGAACGTGACACGTAGGTTACATTGTGACCTCTCTATGATAGACACGTGACACGTAGGTTACATTGTGACCTCTATGAGAGACACGTGACACGTAGGTTACATTGTGACCTCTCTATGATAGACACGTGACACGTAGGTTACATTGTGACCTCTATGCTAGACACGTGACATGTAGGTTACATTGTGACCTCTCTATGATAGACACGTGACACGTAGGTTACATTGTGACCTCTCTATGATAGACACGTGACACGTAGGTTACATTGTGACCTCTATGCTAGACACGTGACATGTAGGTTACATTGTGACCTCTCTATGATAGACACGTGACACGTAGGTTACATTGTGACCTCTCTATGATAGACACGTGACATGTAGGTTACATTGTGACCTCTCTATGTCAGACACGTGACATGTAGGTTACATTGTGACCTCTCTATGCTAGACACGTGACATGTAGGTTACATTGTGACCTCTCTATGCTAGACACGTGACATGTAGGTTACATTGTGACCTCTCTATGTCAGACACGTGACATGTAGGTTACATTGTGACCTCTCTATGCTAGACACGTGACATGTAGGTTACATTGTGACCTCTCTATGCTAGACACGTGACATGTAGGTTACATTGTGACCTCTCTATGTCAGACACGTGACATGTAGGTTACATTGTGACCTCTCTATGATAGACACGTGACATGTAGGTTACATTGTGACCTCTCTATGATAGACACGTGACATGTAGGTTACATTGTGACCTCTCTATGTCAGACACGTGACATGTAGGTTACATTGTGACCTCTCTATGCTAGACACGTGACATGTAGGTTACATTGTGACCTCTCTATGCTAGACACGTGACATGTAGGTTACATTGTGACCTCTCTATGTCAGACACGTGACATGTAGGTTACATTGTGGCCTCTCTATGATAGACACGTGACACGTAGGTAACATTGTGACCTCTCTATGATAGACATGTGACACGTAGGTTACATTGTGACCTCTATGCTAGACACGTGACACGTAGGTTACAATGTGACCTCTATGCTAGACACGTGACATGTAGGTTACATTGTGACCTCTCTATGATAGACACGTGACATGTAGGTTACATTGTGACCTATCTATGCTAGACACGTGACATGTAGGTTACATTGTGACCTCTCTATGTCAGACACGTGACATGTAGGTTACATTGTGACCTCTCTATGCTAGACACGTGACATGTAGGTTACATTGTGATCTCTATGCTAGACACGTGACATGTAGGTTACATTGTGACCTCTCTATCAGACACGTGACATGTAGGTTACATTGTGACCTCTATGTCAGACACGTGACATGTAGGTTACATTGTGACCTCTCTATGTGACACGTGACACGTGGGTTACATTGTGACCTCTATGCTAGACACGTGACATGTAGGTTACATTGTGACCTCTCTATGCTAGACACGTGACATGGGTTACATTGTGACCTCTCATATCAGACGTGACATGTAGGTTACATTGTGACCTCTCATGATAGACACGTGACACGTAGGTAACATTGTGACCTCTCTATGATGGACATGTGACGTAGGTTACATTGTGACCTCTATGCTAGACACGTGACACGTGGGTTACAATGTGACCTCTATGCTGAACACGTGACACTGTAGGTTACATTGTGACCTCTCTATATAGACACGTGACATGGGGTTACATTGTGACCTCTCTATGCTAGACACGTGACACGTAGGTTACATTGTGACCTCTCTATGATGACACGTGACACGTAGGTTACATTGTGACCTCTCTATGATAGACACGTGACGTAGGTTACATTGTGACCTCTCTATGATAGAACACGTGACGTAGGTTACATTGTGACCTCTATGCTAGACACGTGACACGTAGGTTACATTGTGACCTCTCTATGATAGACACGTGACACGTAGGTTACATTGTGACCTCTATGCCAGACACGTGACATGTAGGTTACATTGTGACCTCTCTATGATAGACATGTGACACGTAGGTTACATTGTGACCTCTCTATGATAGACACGTGACACGTAGGTTACATTGTGACCTCTGTATGATAGACACGTGACATGTAGGTTACATCGTGACCTCTCTATGATAGACACGTGACACGTAGGTTACATTGTGACCTCTCTATGCTAGACACGTGACATGTAGGTTACATTGTGACCTCTATGCTAGACACGTGACACGTAGGTTACATTGTGACCTCTCTATGATAGACACGTGACACGTAGGTTACATTGTGACCTCTCTATGCTAGACACGTGACACGTAGGTTACATTGTGACCTCTCTATGCTAGACACGTGACACGTAGGTTACATTGTGACCTCTCTATGATAGACACGTGACACGTAGGTTACATTGTGACCTCTCTATGATAGACACGTGACATGTAGGTTACATTGTGACCTCTCTATGTCAGACACGTGACATGTAGGTTACATTGTGACCTCTCTATGATAGACACGTGACATGTAGGTTACATTGTGACCTCTCTATGATAGACACGTGACACGTAGGTTACATTGTGACCTCTCTATGATAGACACGTGACACGTAGGTTACATTGTGACCTCTCTTTGCTAGACACGTGACACGTAGGTAACATTGTGACCTCTCTATGATAGACATGTGACACGTAGGTTACATTGTGACCTCTATGCTAGACACGTGACACGTAGGTTACAATGTGACCTCTATGCTAGACACGTGACATGTAGGTTACATTGTGACCTCTCTATGCTAGACACGTGACACGTAGGTTACATTGTGACCTCTTTGCTGAACACGTGACACGTAGGTAACATTGTGACCTCTCTATGATAGACATGTGACACTTAGGTTACATTGTGACCTCTTTTTGCTAGACACGTGACATGTAGGTAACATTGTGACCTCTCTATGATAGACATGTGACACTTAGGTTACATTGTGACCTCTATGCTAGACACGTGACACGTAGGTTACATTGTGACCTCTCTATGCTAGACACGTGACACGTAGGTTACATTGTGACCTCTCTATGTCAGACACGTGACATGTAGGTTACATTGTGACCTCTCTATGATAGACACGTGACATGTAGGTTACATTGTGACCTCTCTATGATAGACACGTGACACGTAGGTTACATTGTGACCTCTCTATGATAGACACGTGACACGTAGGTTACATTGTGACCTCTCTTTGCTAGACACGTGACACGTAGGTAACATTGTGACCTCTCTATGATAGACATGTGACACGTAGGTTACATTGTGACCTCTATGCTAGACACGTGACACGTAGGTTACAATGTGACCTCTATGCTAGACACGTGACATGTAGGTTACATTGTGACCTCTCTATGCTAGACACGTGACACGTAGGTTACATTGTGACCTCTTTTTGCTAGACACGTGACATGTAGGTAACATTGTGACCTCTCTATGATAGACATGTGACACTTAGGTTACATTGTGACCTCTTTTTGCTAGACACGTGACATGTAGGTAACATTGTGACCTCTCTATGATAGACATGTGACACTTAGGTTACATTGTGACCTCTATGCTAGACACGTGACACGTAGGTTACATTGTGACCTCTCTATGCTAGACACGTGACATGTAGGTTACATTGTGACCTCTCTATGCTAGACACGTGACACGTAGGTTACATTGTGACCTCTCTATGCTAGACACGTGACATGTAGGTTACATTGTGACCTCTCTATGATAGACACGTGACATGTAGGTTACATTGTGACCTCTCTATGATAGACACGTGACATGTAGGTTACATTGTGACCTCTCTATGTCAGACACGTGACATGTAGGTTACATTGTGACCTCTCTATGCTAGACACGTGACATGTAGGTTACATTGTGACCTCTCTATGCTAGACACGTGACATGTAGGTTACATTGTGACCTCTCTATGTCAGACACGTGACATGTAGGTTACATTGTGACCTCTCTATGTCAGACACGTGACATGTAGGTTACATTGTGACTTCTCTATGATAGACACGTGACACGTAGGTTACATTGTGACCTCTCTATGATAGACACGTGACACGTAGGTTACATTGTGACCTCTCTATGCTAGACACGTGACACGTAGGTTACATTGTGACCTCTCTATGATAGACACGTAACATGTAGGTTACATTGTGACCTCTCTATGATAGACACGTGACATGTAGGTTACATTGTGACCTCTCTATGCTAGACACGTGACATGTAGGTTACATTGTGACCTCTCTATGATAGACACGTGACACGTAGGTTACATTGTGACCTCTCTATGATAGACACGTGACACGTAGGTTACATTGTGACCTCTCTATGCTAGACACGTGACACGTAGGTTACATTGTGACCTCTCTATGATAGACACGTGACATGTAGGTTACATTGTGACCTCTCTATGATAGACACGTGACATGTAGGTTACATTGTGACCTCTATGCTAGACACGTGACACGTAGGTTACATTGTGACCTCTCTATGATAGACATGTGACACGTAGGTTACATTGTGACCTCTATGCTAGACACGTGACACGTAGGTTACATTGTGACCTCTATGCTAGACACGTGACATGTAGGTTACATTGTGACCTCTCTATGCTAGACACGTGACATGTAGGTTACATTGTGACCTCTCTATGCTAGACACGTGACACGTAGGTTACATTGTGACCTCTCTATGATAGACACGTGACACGTAGGTTACATTGTGACCTCTCTATTCTAGACACGTGACACGTAGGTTACATTGTGACCTCTCTATGATAGACACGTGACACGTAGGTTACATTGTGACCTCTCTATGATAGACACGTGACACGTAGGTTACATTGTGACCTATCTATGATAGACACGTGACACGTAGGTTACATTGTGACCTCTCTATGATAGACACGTGACACGTAGGTTACATTGTGACCTCTATGCTAGACACGTGACATGTAGGTTACATTGTGACCTCTCTATGATAGACACGTGACACGTAGGTTACATTGTGACCTCTATGCTAGACACGTGACACGTAGGTTACATTGTGACCTCTCTATGATAGACACGTGACACGTAGGTTACATTGTGACCTCTATGCTAGACACGTGGCATGTAGGTTACATTGTGACCTCTCTATGATAGACATGTGACACGTAGGTTACATTGTGACCTCTCTATGATAGACACGTGACATGTAGGTTACATTGTGACCTCTATGCTAGACATGTGACATGTAGGTTACATCGTGACCTCTCTATGATAGACACGTGACACGTAGGTTACATTGTGACCTCTCTATGCTAGACACGTGACATGTAGGTTACATTGTGACTTCTATGCTAGACACGTGACACGTAGGTTACATTGTGACCTCTCTATGCTAGACACGTGACACGTAGGTTACATTGTGACCTCTCTATGATAGACACGTGACACGTAGGTTACATTGTGACCTCTCTATGCTAGACACGTGACACGTAGGTTACATTGTGACCTCTCTATGCTAGACACGTGACACGTAGGTTACATTGTGACCTCTCTATGATAGACACGTGACACGTAGGTTACATTGTGACCTCTCTATGCTAGACACGTGACACGTAGGTTACATTGTGACCTCTGTATGATAGCTTTGTACAGCGCTTTGACCGACATCCTCTTTGTTGCTGAATTTCTGTAGGACGTGCCACAGCCCCTGGTGGTAGTGACGATGATGGCGGCCTGTTGAAGATCTATTAACTGTCTATTAACTTATATTGTGCCTGTTGTCAGGATGGCCTTGCTCGGGTGACACACCAGGATGACTGGTCTGTAAGTGTGACATCGCTGGCTGTTCTCCCCTCTTTGCGTCTTGTTTGTTTTTCCAAAGTGTGACGACACAGACTGGTAGGAACTGTTACTGTTTCTTACCCACTGCACGAGCAATTCTACTAAAAACTTGTCAGCCCCCCCCACCCAGGACTTTCCTTCTTTCAGACCGCATACAGCCAGTTGAACCTCCTCCCATCGGACTGGAAGGTCTGCAGGGTCGTTGGTGAAGTTTGTCACATATGGAGGATGGATGGATGTTTGGGTCTCTCTCCTAAGTAATTCAGTCTGTCGGTTCAGTACAGCAGATCCTCACTGCTGTCTTACATGACTGGCGCCTTCTGTTGCACTGCTTGCAATAGTTGGTAGGCCCTAGAGGTCTCACC
>SMMW01000234.1:0-22044 GCA_004794655.1 Marisa cornuarietis
AACATGCATAAAAGACTGTATCATTCATAGAAACTACTTGATCTTCACTTTTGTACGAAGATCACGGTTCATGCTTCATCAAAATATTGCAGGAACAACTTTTCCGGCACCTACATCAACAAGAATAAAGAATATAACATGAATTAAAGGAGTTGGCAGCTAAAGGGTTAAATAACCGCTAACGCCAAACTTGACATAGCACGGACAGCACGTGGACCACGAAATATTCGTGCTCATGAGTATTGTACGAAAGAGACGGGTACAGAGCGCTGCTTCCACATTCTAACCATAGCCGCCAAGCCTTACAATGGGGCCTCGTTATCACGGACAGCACGAGGAGCTTGAAAAATCCATGTTACCATGTCTTACAAGAGACACAGAGGTATGCACACTGTGCCATCGCTACACCCTTCCCTGTATTAATCTTTCGAGTGAACTATACGTAAAGCAATGCGTAAAACTAAGAATTGACCCATGAATTTCACACTTCACAATAAAAATTGTCAAAATATGTTTAAAATCAGCAGTTGGCAGCGTCTTCGTCTATATTACACTAAACAGTCCCGTAATGTGCTTGAGGTTTTGCTAGATCTCTTTACAAACTTGTTTTATAAACCAGCTTTACTTCGCGACAGTCAAAACAACGGAATATTGACAAAATTTTGACAATCCCGTAAAGACTTCATTGAAGTTTGTTTAAAATCAGTAGTAATAAATGAAAACATGCATAATAGACTGTATCATTCAAAGGAACTACTTGATCTTCACTTTTGTATGAAGATCACGTTTGATGCTTCATCAAAATATTGCAGGAACAATTCCGGCACCTACATCAACAAGAATAAAGAATATAACATGAATTAAAATAGTTGGCAGTTAAAGGGTTAAATAACCGCTAACGCCAAACATGACATAGCACGGACAGCACGTGGACCACGAAATGTTCGTGCTCCTAAGTATTGCACGAAAGAGACGGGTACAGAGCTCTGCTTCCACATCCTAACCACAGCCGCCAAGCTTTACATGGGGCCTCGTTATCACGGACAGCACAAGGAAATTGAAAAATACGTTTCTATGGCTTACAAGAGACACAGAGGTATGCACACTGTGCCACCGCTACACCCTTCCCTGTATTAATCCTTCGAGTGAACTATACGTAAAGAAATGCGTAAAACTAAGAATTGACCCATGAATTTCACACTTCACAATAAAAATTGTCAAAATATGTTTAAAATCAGCAGTTGGCAGCATCTTCGTCTATATTACACTAAACAGTCCCGTAATGTGCTTGAGGGTTTGCTAGATCTCTTTACAAACTTGTTTTATAAACCAGCTTTACTTCGCGACAGTCAAAACAACGGAATATTGACAAAATTTTGACAATCCCGTAAAGACTTCATTGAAGTTTGTTTTAAATCAGTAGAAATAATTGTAAACATGCATAATAGACTGTATCACTCATAGAAACTACTTGATCTTCACTTTTGTACCAAGATCACGGTTGATGCTTCATCAAAATATTGCAGGAATAACTTTTCCGGCACCTACATCAACAAGAATAAAGAATATAACATGAATTAAAGGAGTTGGCAGTTAAAGGGTTAAATAACCGCTAACGCCTAACTTGACATAGCACGGACAGCACGTGGACCACGAAATATTCGTGCTCCTAAGTATTGCACGAAAGACACGGGTACAGAGCGCTGCTTCCACATTCTAGCCATAGCCGCCAAGCTTTACAATGGGGCCTCGTTATCACGGACAGCACGAGGAGCTTGAAAAATCCATGTTACCATGTCTTACAAGAGACACAGAGGTATGCACACTGTGCCACCGCTACACCCTTCCCTGTATTAATCCTTCGAGTGAACTAAACGTAAAGCAATGCGTAAAACTAAGAATTGACATGAATTTCACACTTCACAATAAAAATTGTCAAAATATGTTTAAAATCAGCAGATGGCAACATCTTCGTCTATATTACACTAAACAGTCCCGTAATGTGTTTGAGGTTTTGCTAGATCTCTTTACAAACTTGTTTTATAAACCAGCTTTACTTCGCGACAGTCAAAACAACGGAATATTGACAAAATTTTGACAATCCCGTAAAGACTTCATTGAAGTTTGTTTAAAATCAGTAGTAATAAATGAAAACATGCATAATAGACTGTTTCATTCAAAGGAACTACTTGATCTTCACTTTTGTATTAAGATCACGGTTGATGCTTCATCAAAATATTGCACGAACAACTTTTCCGGCACCTACATCAACAAGAATAAAGAATATATTATGAATTAAAGGAGTTGGCAGTTAAAGGGTTAAATAACCGCTAACGCCAAACTTGACATAGCACGGACAGCACGTGGACCACGAAATGTTCGTGCTCCTAAGTATTGCACGAAAGAGACGGGTACAGAGCGCTGCTTCCACATCCTAACCACAGCCGCCAAGCTTTACATGGGGCCTCGTTATCACGGACAGCACGAGGAGCTTGAAAAATCCATGTTACCATGTCTTACAAGAGACACAGAGGTATGCACACTGTGCCACCGCTACACCCTTCCCTGTATTAATCCTTCGAGTGAACTATACGTAAAGTAATGCGTAAAACTAAGAATTGACCCATGAATTTCACACTTCACAATAAAAATTGTCAAAATATGTTTAAAATCAGCAGTTGGCAGCATCTTCGTCTATATTACACTAAACGGTCCCGTAATGTGCTTGAGGTTTTGCTAGATCTCTTTACAAACTTGTTTTATAAACCAGCTTTACTTCGCGACAGTCAAAACAACGGAATATTGACAAAATTTTGACAATCCCGTAAAGACTTCATTGAAGTTTGTTTAAAATCAGTAGTAATAAATGAAAACATGCATAATAGACTGTATCATTCAAAGGAACTACTTGATCTTCACTTTTGTATGAAGATCACGGTTGATGCTTCATCAAAATATTGCAGGAACAACTTTCCGGCACCTACATCAACAAGAATAAAGAATATATTATGAATTAAAGGGTTGGCAGTTAAAGGGTTAAATAACCGCCAAACTGGACATAACACGGACAGCGCGTGGACCACGAAATGTTCGTGCTCCTAAATGCACAGAAAGAGACGGGTACAGAGCTCTGCTTCCACATCCTAACCACAATATAAAGCGCGGAGCCTCGTTATCACGGACAGCACGAGGAGCTTGAAAATCCATGTTACCATGTCTTACAAGGAACACAGGGTATGCACTGTGCCACCCTACACCCTTCCTGTATTAATCCTTCAGGTGAACTAAACGTAAAACAATGCGTAAAATAAGAAATTGACCGAATTTCACACTTCACAATAAAATTGTCAAAATATGTTTAAAATCAGCGGTTAGCATCTTCGTCTATATTACACTAAACAGTCCCGTAATGTGCTTGGTTTCCTAGATCTCTTTACAAACTTGTTTGCAAATAGCGCTTCGCGACAGTCAAAACAACGGAATATTGACAAAATTTTGACAATCCCGTAAGACTTCATTGAAGTTTGTTTAAAATCAGTAGTAATAAATGAAAACATGCATAATAGACTGTATCATTCAAAGGAACTCTTCACTTTTGTACGAAGATCACGGTTGATGCTTCATCAAAATATTGCAGGAACAACTTTTCCGGCACCTACATCAACAAGAATAAAGAATATAACATGAATTAAAGGAGTTGGCAGTTGGAGGGTTAAATAACCGCTAACGCCAAACTTGAGATAGCACGGACAGCACGTGGACCACGAAATATTCGTGCTCATGAGTATTGCACGAAAGACACGGGTACAGAGCGCCGCTTCCACATCCTAACCACGGCCGCCAAGCTTTACATGGGCCTCGTTATCACGGACAGCGGGGCTTAGAAAAATGCAATGTTTCCGGTAGTACAAAGGAGACACAGAGGTATGCACACTGTGCAACCGCTACACCCTTCCCTGTATTAATCCTTCGAGTGAACTATACGTAAAGCAATGCGTAAAACTAAGAATTGACCCATGAATTTCACACTTCACAATAAAAATTGTCAAAATATGTTTAAAATCAGCAGTTGGCAGCATCTTCGTCTATATTACACTAAACAGTCCCGTAATGTGCTTGAGGTTTTGCTAGATCTCTTTACAAACTTGTTTTATAAACCAGCTTTACTTCGCGACAGTCAAAACAACGGAATATTGACAAAATTTTGACAATCCCGTAAAGACTTCATTGAAGTTTGTTTAAAATCAGTAGTAATAAATGAAAACATGCATAATAGACTATCATTCAAAGGAACTACTTGATCTTCACTTTTGTATGAAGATCACTTTTGATGCTTCATCAAAATATTGCACGAACAACTTTTCCGGCGCCTACATCAACAAGAATAAAGAATATATTATGAATTAAAGGAGTTGGCAGTTAAAGGGTTAAATAACCGCTAACGACAAACTGGACATAGCACGGACAGCACGTGGACCACGAAATGTTCGTGCTCCTAAGTATTGCACGAAAGAGACGGGTACAGAGCTCTGCTTCCACATCCTAACCACAGCCGCCAAGCTTTACATGGGGCCTCGTTATCACGGACAGCACGATGAGCTTGAAAAATCCATGTTACCATGTCTTACAAGAGACACAGAGGTATGCACACTGTGCCACCGCTACACCCTTCCCTGTATTAATCCTTCGAGTGAACTATACGTAAAGCAATGCGTAAAACTAAGAATTGACCCATGAATTTCACACTTCACAATAAAAATTGTCAAAATATGTTTAAAATCAGCGGTGGGCAGCATCTTTGTCTATATTACACTAAACAGTCCCGTAATGTGCTTGAGGTTTTGCTAGATCTCTTTACAAACTTGTTTTATAAACCAGCTTTACTTCGCGATAGTCAAAACATCGGAATATTGACAAAATTTTGACAATCCCGTAAAGACTTCATTGAAGTTTGTTTAAAATCAGTAGTAATAAATGAAAACATGCATAATAGACTGTATCATTCACAGGCACTACTTGATCTTCACTTTTGTATGAAGATCACGTTTGATGCTTCATCAAAATATTGCAGGAACAATTCCGGCACCTACATCAACAAGAATAAAGAATATAACATGAATTAAAATAGTTGGCAGTTAAAGGGTTAAATAACCGCTAACGCCAAACATGACATAGCACGGACAGCATGTGGACCACGAAATGTTCGTGCTCCTAAGTATTGCACGAAAGAGACGGGTACATAGCTCTGCTTCCACATCCTAACCACAGCCGCCAAGCTTTACATGGGGCCTCGTTTTCACGGACAGCACGAGGAGCTTGAAAAATACATGTTTCCGTGGCTTACAAGAGACACAGAGGTATGCACACTGTGCCACCGCTACACCCTTCCCTGTATTAATCCTTCGAGTGAACTATACGTAAAGCAATGCGTAAAACTAAGAATTGACCCATCAATTTCACACTTCACAATAAAAATTGTCAAAATATGTTTAAAATCAGCAGTTGGCAGCATCTTCGTCTATATTACACTAAACAGTCCCGTAATGTGCTTGAGGTTTTGCTAGATCTCTTTACAAACTTGTTTTATAAACCAGCTTTACTTCGCGATAGTCAAAACATCGGAATATTGACAAAATTTTGACAATCCCGTAAAGACTTCATTGAAGTTTGTTTAAAATCAGTAGTAATAAATGAAAACATGCATAATAGACTGTATCATTCACAGGCACTACTTGATCTTCACTTTTGTATGAAGATCACGTTTGATGCTTCATCAAAATATTGCAGGAACAATTCCGGCACCTACATCAACAAGAATAAAGAATATAACATGAATTAAAATAGTTGGCAGTTAAAGGGTTAAATAACCGCTAACGCCAAACATGACATAGCACGGACAGCACGTGGACCACGAAATGTTCGTGCTCCTAAGTATTGCACGAAAGAGACGGGTACATAGCTCTGCTTCCACATCCTAACCACAGCCGCCAAGCTTTACATGGGGCCTCGTTATCACGGACAGCACAAGGAAATTGAAAATCCAATGTTACCATGTCTTACAAGAGACACCCAGGGTATGCACACTGTGCCACCGCTACACCCTTCCTGTATACGTAAAACAATGCGTAAAACTAAAATTGACCCATGAATTTCACACTTCACAATAAAATTGTCAAAATATGTTTAAAATCATGATTTGGCATCTTCGTCTATATTACACTAAACAGTCCGTAATGTGCGGGTTTTGCTAGATCTCTTTACAAACTTGTTTATAAACCAAGCTTTACTTCGCGACAGTCAAAACAACGGAATATTGACAAAATTTTACGACAATCCAGAAAGACTTATTGAAGTTTGTTTTGAAATCAAGTAGTAATAAATGTGAACATGCATAATAGACTGTATCATTCACGGGCACTACTTAGATCTTCACTTTTTAGCTGAAGATCACGGTTGATCTTCATCAAAATACCAGGAACAATTCCAGCACCTACATCAACAAGAATAAAGAATATAACATGATTAAAGGAGTTGGCAGTTAAAGGGTTAAATAACCGCTAACGCCAAACTTGACATAACACGGACAGCACGTGGACCACGAAATATTTCGTGCTCCTAAATATTACACGAAAGAGACGGGTACATAGCTCTGCTTCCACATCCTAACCACAGCCGCCAAGCTTTACATGGGGCCTCGTTATCACGGACAGCACAAGGAAATTGAAAAATACGTTTCTATGGCTTACAAGAGACACAGAGGTATGCACACTGTGCCATCGCTACACCCTTCCCTGTATTAATCTTTCGAGTGAACTATACGTAAAGCAATGCGTAAAACTAAGAATTGACCCATGAATTTCACACTTCACAATAAAAATTGTCAAAATATGTTTAAAATCAGCAGTTGGCAGCATCTTCGTCTATATTACACTAAACAGTCCCGTAATGTGCTTGAGGTTTTGCTAGATCTCTTTACAAACTTGTTTTATAAACCAGCTTTACTTCGCGACAGTCAAAACAACGGAATATTGACAAAATTTTGACAATCCCGTAAAGACTTCATTGAAGTTTGTTTAAAATCAGTAGTAATAAATGAAAACATGCATAATAGACTGTATCATTCAAAGGAACTACTTGATCTTCACTTTTGTATGAAGATCACGGTTGATGCTTCATCAAAATATTGCAGGAACAACTTTTCCGGCACCTACATCAACAAGAATAAAGAATATATTATGAATTAAAGGAGTTGGCAGTTAAAGGGTTAAATAACCGCTAACGCCAAACTGGACATAGCACGGACAGCACGTGGACCACGAAATGTTCGTGCTCCTAAGTATTGCACGAAAGAGACGGGTACAGAGCTCTGCTTCCACATCCTAACCACAGCCGCCAAGCTTTACATGGGGCCTCGTTATCACGGACAGCACGATGAGCTTGAAAAATCCATGTTACCATGTCTTACAAGAGACACAGAGGTATGCACACTGTGCCACCGCTACACCCTTCCCTGTATTAATCCTTCGAGTGAACTAAACGTAAAGCAATGCGTAAAACTAAGAATTGACCCATGAATTTCACACTTCACAATAAAAATTGTCAAAATATGTTTAAAATCAGCAGTTGGCAGCATCTTCGTCTATATTACACTAAAAAGTCCCGTAATGTGCTTGAGGTTTTCCTAGATCTCTTTACAAACTTGTTTTATAAACCAGCTTTACTTCGCGACAGTCAAAACAACGGAATATTGACAAAATGTTAAAAAATCCCGTAAAGACTTCATTGAAGTAGTAATAAATGAAAACATGCATAATAGACTGTATCATTCAAAGGAACTACTTGATCTTCACTTTTGTATGAAGATCACGGTTGATGCTTCATCAAAATATTGCAGGAACAACTTTTCCGGCTCCTACATCATTAAGAATAAAGAATATAACATGAATTAAAGGAGTTGGCAGTTAAAGGGTTAAATAACCGCTAACGCCAAACTTGACATAGCACGGACAGCACGTGGACCACGAAATGTTCGTGCTCCTAAGTATTGCACGAAAGAGACGGGTACAGAGCGCTGCTTCCACATCCTAACCACAGCCGCCAAGCTTTACATGGGGCCTCGTTATCACGGACAGCACGAGGAGCTTGAAAAATCCATGTTACCATGTCTTACAAGAGACACAGAGGTATGCACACTGTGCTGCCGCTACACCCTTCCCTCTATTAAGCCTTCTAGTGAACTATACGTAAAGCAATGCGTAAAACTAAGAATTGACCCATCAATTTTACACTTCACAATAAAAATTGTCAAAATATGTTTAAAATCAGCGGTTGGCAGCATCTTCGTCTATATTACACTAAACAGACCCGTTATGTGCTTGAGATTTTGCTAGATCTCTTTACAAACTTGTTTTATAAACCAGCTTTACTTCGCGACAGTCAAAACAACGGAATATTGACAAAATTTTGACAATCCCGTAAAGACTTCATTGAAGTTTGTTTAAAATCAGTAGTAATAAATGAAAACATGCATAATAGACTGTATCATTCACAGGCACTACTTGATCTTCACTTTTGTATGAAGATCACGTTTGATGCTTCATCAAAATATTGCAGGAACAATTCCGGCACCTACATCAACAAGAATAAAGAATATAACATGAATTAAAATAGTTGGCAGTTAAAGGGTTAAATAACCGCTAACGCCAAACATGACATAGCACGGACAGCACGTGGACCACGAAATGTTCGTGCTCCTAAGTATTGCACGAAAGAGACGGGTACATAGCTCTGCTTCCACATCCTAACCACAGCCGCCAAGCTTTACATGGGGCCTCGTTATCACGGACAGCACAAGGAAATTGAAAAATACGTTTCTATGGCTTACAAGAGACACAGAGGTATGCACACTGTGCCACCGCTACACCCTTCCCTGTATTAATCCTTCGAGTGAACTATACGTAAAGCAATGCGTAAAACTAAGAATTGACCCATGAATTTCACACTTCACAATAAAAATTGTCAAAATATGTTTAAAATCAGCAGTTGGCAGCATCTTCGTCTATATTACACTAAACAGTCCCGTTATGTGCTTGAGGTTTTGCTAGATCTCTTTACAAACTTGTTTTATAAACCAGCTTTACTTCGCGACAGTCAAAACAACGGAATATTGACAAAATTTTGACAATCCCGTAAAGACTTCATTGAAGTTTGTTTAAAATCAGTAGTAATAAATAAAAACATGCATAATAGACTGTATCATTCAAAGGAACTACTTGATCTTCACTTTTGTATGAAGATCACGGTTGATGCTTCATCAAAATATTGCAGGAACAACTTTTCCGGCACCTACATCAACAAGAATAAAGAATATATTATGAATTAAAGGAGTTGGCAGTTAAAGGGTTAAATAACCGCTAACGCCAAACTGGACATAGCACGGACAGCACGTGGACCACGAAATGTTCGTGCTCCTAAGTATTGCACGAAAGAGACGGGTACAGAGCTCTGCTTCCACATCCTAACCACAGCCGCCAAGCTTTACATGGGGCCTCGTTATCACGGACAGCACGAGGAGCTTGAAAAATCCATGTTACCATGTCTTACAAGAGACAGATGTATGCACACTGTGCCACCGCTACACCCTTCCCTGTATTAATCCTTCGAGTGAACTAAACGTAAAGCAATGCGTAAAACTAAGAATTGACCCATGAATTTCACACTTCACAATAAAAATTGTCAAAATATGTTTAAAATCAGCAGTTGGCAACATCTTCGTCTATATTACACTAAAAAGTCCCGTAATGTGCTTGAGGTTTTCCTAGATCTCTTTACAAACTTGTTTTATAAACCAGCTTTACTTCGCGACAGTCAAAACAACGGAATATTGACAAAATGTTGAAAAATCCCGTAAAGACTTCATTGAAGTAGTAATAAATGAAAACATGCATAATAGACTGTATCATTCAAAGGAACTACTTGATCTTCACTTTTGTATGAAGATCACGGTTGATGCTTCATCAAAATATTGCAGGAACAACTTTTCGGGCACCTACATCAACAAAAATAAAGAATATAACATAAATTAAAGGGAGTTGGCAGTTAAAGGGTTAAATTACCGCTAACGCCAAACTTGACATAGCACGGACAGCACGTGGACCACGAAATATTCGTGCTCCTAAGTATTGCACGAAAGAGACGGGTACAGAGCGCTGCTTCCACATCCTAACCACAGCCACAAAGCTTTACATGGGGCCTCGTTATCACGGACAGCACGAGGAGCTTGAAAAACCCATGTTACCATGTCTTACAAGAGACACAGAGGTATGCACACTGTGCAACCGCTACACCCTTCCCTGTATTAATCCTTCGAGTGAACTATACGTAAAGCAATGCGTAAAACTAAGAATTGACCCATGAATTTCACACTTCACAATAAAAATTGGCAAAATATGTTTAAAATCAGCAGTTGGCAGCATCTTCGTCTATATTACACTAAACAGTCCCGTAATGTGCTTGAGGTTTTGCTAGATCTCTTTACAAACTTGTTTTATAAACCAGCTTTACTTCGCGACAGTCAAAACAACGGAATATTTACAAAATTTTGACAATCCCGTAAAGACTTCATTGAAGTTTGTTTAAAATCAGTAGTAATAAATGAAAACATGCATAATAGACTGTATCATTCAAAGGAACTACTTGATCTTCACTTTTGTATGAAGATCACGGTTGATGCTTCATCAAAATATTGCAGGAACAACTTTTCCGGCACCTACATCAACAAGAATAAAGAATATATTATGAATTAAAGGAGTTGGCAGTTAAAGGGTTAAATAACCGCTAACGCCAAACTGGACATAGCACGGACAGCACGTGGACCACGAAATGTTCGTGCTCCTAAGTATTGCACGAAAGAGACGGGTACAGAGCTCTGCTTCCACATCCTAACCACAGCCGCCAAGCTTTACATGGGGCCTCGTTATCACGGACAGCACGATGAGCTTGAAAAATCCATGTTACCATGTCTTACAAGAGACACAGAGGTATGCACACTGTGCCACCGCTACACCCTTCCCTGTATTAATCCTTCGAGTGAACTAAACGTAAAGCAATGCGTAAAACTAAGAATTGACCCATGAATTTCACACTTCACAATAAAAATTGTCAAAATATGTTTAAAATCAGCAGTTGGCAACATCTTCGTCTATATTACACTAAAAAGTCCCGTAATGTGCTTGAGGTTTTGCTAGATCCCTTTACAAACTTGTTTTATAAACCAGCTTTACTTCGCGAAACTCAAAACAACGGAATATTGACAAAATGTTAAAAAATCCCGTAAAGACTTCATTGAAGTAGTAATAAATGAAAACATGCATAATAGACTGTATCATTCAAAGGAACTACTTGATCTTCACTTTTGTATGAAGATCACGGTTGATGCTTCATCAAAATATTGCAGGAACAACTTTTCCGGCACCTACATCAACAAGAATAAAGAATATAACATGAATTAAAGGAGTTGGCAGTTAAAGGGTTAAATAACCGCTAACGCCAAACATGACATAGCACGGACAGCACGTGGACCACGAAATGTTCGTGCTCTAAATGCACGAAAGAGACGGGTACAGAGCGCTGCTCCACATCCTAACCACAGCCGCCAAGCTTTACATGGGGCCTCGTTATCACGGACAGCACGAGGAGCTTGAAAACCCCATGTTACTATGTCTTACAAGAGACACAGAGGTATGCACACTGTGCCGCCGCTACACCCTTCCCTCTATTAAGCCTTCGAGTGAACTATACGTAAAGAAATGCGTAAAACTAAGAATTGACCCATCAATTTCACACTTCACAATAAAAATTGTCAAAATATGTTTAAAATCAGCGGTTAGCAGCATCCTTGTCTATATTACACTAAACAGTCCCGTAATGTGCTTGAGGTTTTGCTAGATCTCTTTACAAACTTGTTTTATAAACCAGCTTTACTTCGCGACAGTCAAAACAACGGAATATTGACAAAATTTTGACAATCCCGAATCGATTTTATTGAAGTTTGGTTTGAAACAGTAGAAGTAAGCATGAACATGCATAATAGACTGTATCATTCAAAGGAACTACTTGATCTTCACTTTTGTATGAAGATCACGGTTGATGCTTCATCAAAATATTGCAGGAACAACTTTTCCGGCACCTACATCAACAAGAATAAAGAATATATTATGAATTAAAGGAGTTGGCAGTTAAAGGGGTAAATAACCGCTAACGCCAAACTGGACATAGCACGGACAGCACGTGGACCACGAAATGTTCGTGCTCCTAAGTATTGCACGAAAGAGACGGGTACAGAGCGCTGCTTCCACATCCTAACCACAGCCGCCAAGCTTTACATGGGGCCTCGTTATCACGGACAGCACGAGGAGCGTGAAAAATCCATGTTACCATGTCTTACAAGAGACACAGAGGTATGCACACTGTGCCACGCTACACCCTTCCCTGTATTAATCCTTCGTGAACTATACGTAAAGCAATGCGTAAAACTAAGAATTGACCCATGAATTTCACACTTCACAATAAAAATTGTCAAAATATGTTTAAAATCAGCAGTTGGCAACATCTTCGTCTATATTACACTAAAAAGTCCCGTAATGTGCTTGAGGTTTTGCTAGATCCCTTTACAAACTTGTTTTATAAACCAGCTTTACTTCGCGACAGTCAAAACAACGGAATATTGACAAAATGTTAAAAAATCCCGTAAAGACTTCATTGAAGTAGTAATAAATGAAAACATGCATAATAGACTGTATCATTCAAAGGAACTACTTGATCTTCACTTTTGTATGAAGATCACGGTTGATGCTTCATCAAAATATTGCAGGAACAACTTTTCCGGCACCTACATTAACAAGAATAAAGAATATATTATGAATTAAAGAAGTTGGCAGTTAAAGGGTTAAATAACCGCTAACGCCAAACATGACATAGCACGGACAGCACGTGGACCACGAAATGTTTGTTCTCCTAAGTATTGCACGAAAGAGACGGGTACAGAGCGCTGCTTCCACATCCTAACCACAGCCGCCAAGCTTTACATGGGGCCTCGTTTTCACGGACAGCACGAGGAGCTTGAAAAATACATGTTTCCGTGGCTTACAAGAGACACAGAGGTATGCACACTGTGCCACCGCTACACCCTTCCCTGTATTAATCCTTCGAGTGAACTATACGTAAAGCAATGCGTAAAACTAAGAATTGACCCATGAATTTCACACTTCACAATAAAAATTGTCAAAATATGTTTAAAATCAGCGGTGGGCAGCATCTTCGTCTATATTACACTAAACAGTCCCGTAATGTGCTTGAGGTTTTGCTAGATCTCTTTACAAACTTGTTTTATAAACCAGCTTTACTTCGCGACAGTCAAAACAACGGAATATTGACAAAATTTTGACAATCCCGTAAAGACTTCATTGAAGTTTGTTTAAAATCAGTAGTAATAAATGAAAACATGCATAATAGACTGTATCATTCAAAGAAACTACTTGATCTTTACTTTTGTACGAAGATCACGGTTGATGCTTCATCAAAATATTGCAGGAACAACTTTTCCGGCACCTACATCAACAAGAATAAAGAATATATTATGAATTAAAGGAGTTGGCAGTTAAAGGGTTAAATAACCGCTAACGCCAAACTTGACATAGCACGGACAGCACGTGGACCACGAAATATTCGTGCTCCTAAGTATTGCACGAAAGAGACCGGTACAGAGCGCTGCTTCCACATCCTAACCACAGCCGCCAAGCTTTACATGGGGGCTCGTTATCACGGACAGCACGAGGAGATTGAAAAACCCATGTTACCATGTCTTACAAGAGACACAGAGGTATGCACACTGTGCAACCGCTACACCCTTCCCTGTATTAATCCTTCGAGTGAACTAAACGTAAAGCAATGCGTAAAACTAAGAATTGACCCATGAATTTCACACTTCACAATAAAAATTGTCAAAATATGTTTAAAATCAGCGGTGGGCAGCATCTTCGTCTATATTACACTAAACAGTCCCGTAATGTGCTTGAGGTTTTGCTAGATCTCTTTACAAACTTGTTTTATAAGCCAGCTTTACTTCGCGACAGTCAAAACAACGGAATATTGACAAAATTTTGACAATCCCGTAAAGATTTCATTGAAGTTTGTTTAAAATCAGTAGTAGAAATGAAAACATGCATAATAGACTGTATCATTCAGGAACTACTTGATCTTCACTTTTGTATGAAGATCACGGTTGATGCTTCATCAAAATATTGCAGGAACAACTTTTCCGGCACCTACATCAACAAGAATAAAGAATATAACATGAATTAAAGGAGTTGGCAGTTAAAGGGTTAAATAACCGCTAACGCCAAACTTGACATAGCACGGACAGCACGTGGACCACGAAATATTCGTGCTCCTAAGTATTGCACGAAAGAGACGGGTACAGAGCTGCTTCCACATCCTAACCACAGCCGCCAAGCTTTACATGGGGCCTCGTTATCACGGACAGCACGAGGAGCTTGAAAAACCCATGTTACCATGTCTTACAAAGAGACACAGAGGTATGCACACTGTGCCACCGCTACACCCTTCCCTATTAATCCTTCGAGTGAACTAAACGTAAAGCAATGCGTACAACTAAGAATTGACCCATGAATTTCACACTTCACAATAAAAATTGTCAAAATATGTTTAAAATCAGCGGTGGGCAGCATCTTCGTCTATATTACACTAAACAGTCCCGTAATGTGCTTGAGGTTTTGCTAGATCTCTTTACAAACTTGTTTTATAAGCCAGCTTTACTTCGCGACAGTCAAAACAACGGAATATTGACAAAAGTTTGACAATCCCGAATCGATTTTATTGAAGTTTGGTTTGAAACAGTAGAAGTAAGCGTGAACATGCATAATAGACTGTATCATTCAAAGAAACTACTTGATCTTCACTTTTGTATGAAGATCACGGTTGATGCTTCATCAAAATATTGCAGGAACAACTTTTCCGGCACGTACATCAACAAGAATAAAGAATATATTATGAATTAAAGGAGTTGGCAGTTAAAGGGTTAAATAACCGCTAACGCCAAACTTGACATAGCACGGACAGCACGTGGACCACGAAATGTTCGTGCTCCTAAGTATTGCACGAAAGAGACGGGTACAGAGCGCTGCTTCCACATCCTAACCACAGCCGCCAAGCTTTACATGGGGCCTCGTTATCACGGACAGCACGAGGAGCTTGAAAATCCATGTTACCATGTCTTACAAGAGACACAGAGGTATGCACACTGTGCCGCCGCTACACCCTTCCCTGTATTAAGCCTTCGAGTGAACTATACGTAAAGCAATGCGTAAAACTAAGAATTGACCCATCAATTTCACACTTCACAATAAAATTGTCAAAATATGTTTAAAATCAGCGGTTGGCAGCATCTTCGTCTATATTACACTAAACAGTCCCGTTATGTGCTTGAGGTTTTGCTAGATCTCTTTACAAACTTGTTTTATAAACCAGCTTTACTTCGCGACAGTCAAAACAACGGAATATTGACAAAATTTTGACAATCCCGTAAAGATTTCATTGAAGTTTGTTTAAAATCAGTAGTAAATGAAAACATGCATAATAGACTGTATCATTCAAAAACTACTTGATCTTCACTTTTGTATGAAGATCACGGTTGATGCTTCATCAAAATATTGCAGGAACAACTTTTCCGGCACGTACATCAACAAGAATAAAGAATATATTATGAATTAAAGGAGTTGGCAGTTAAAGGGTTAAATAACCGCTAACGCCAAACTTGACATAGCACGGACAGCACGTGGACCACGAAATGTTCGTGCTCCTAAGTATTGCACGAAAGAGACGGGTACAGAGCTCTGCTTCCACATCCTAACCACAGCCGCCAAGCTTTACATGGGGCCTCGTTATCACGGACAGCACGAGGAGCTTGAAAAATCCATGTTACCATGTCTTACAAGAGACACAGAGGTATGCACACTGTGCCACCGCTACACCCTTCCCTGTATTAATCCTTCGAGTGAACTATACGTAAAGCAATGCGTAAAACTAAGAATTGACCCATCAATTTCACACTTCACAATAAAAATTGTCAAAATATGTTTAAAATCAGCAGTTGGCAACATCTTCGTCTATATTACACTAAAAAGTCCCGTAATGTGCTTGAGGTTTTGCTAGATCCCTTTACAAACTTGTTTTATAAACCAGCTTTACTTCGCGACAGTCAAAACAACGGAATATTGACAAAATGTTAAAAAATCCCGTAAAGACTTCATTGAAGTAGTAATAAATGAAAACATGCATAATAGACTGTATCATTCAAAGGAACTACTTGATCTTCACTTTTGTATGAAGATCACGGTTGATGCTTCATCAAAATATTGCAGGAACAACTTTTCCGGCACCTACATCAACAAGAATAAAAAATATAACATGAATTAAAGGAGTTGGCAGTTAAAGGGTTAAAAAACTGCTAACGCCAAACTTGACATAGCACGGACAGCACGTGGACCACGAAATATTCTTGCTCCTAAGTATTGTACGAAAGAGACGGGTACAGAGCGCTGCTTCCACATCCTAACCACAGCCGCCAAGCTTTACATGGGGCCTCGTTATCACGGACAGCACGAGGAGCTTGAAAAATACGTTTCCATGGCTTACAACAGACACAGAGGTATGCACACTGTGCCGCCGCTACACCCTTCCCTCAAATAAGCCTTCGAGTGAATTATAAGTAAAGCAATGCGTATAACTAAGAATTAACCCATCAATTTCACACTTCACAATAAAAATTGTCAAAATATGTTTAAAATCAGCAGTTAACAGCATCATCGTCTATCTTACACTAAACAGTCCCGTAACATGCATGTGGTTTTGCTAGATCTCTTTACAAACTTGTTTTATAAACCAGCTTTACTTCGCGACAGTCAAAACAACGGATTATTGACAAAATTTTGACAATCCCGTAAAGACTTCATTGAAGTTTGTTTAAAATCAGTAGTAAGAAATGAAAACATGCATAATAGACTGTATCATTCAAAGAAACTACTTGATCTTCACTTTTGTATGAAGATCACGATTGATGCCTCATCGAAATATTGCAGGAACAATATTTCGGGCACCTACACCAACAAGAATAAAGAATATAATATGAATTAAAGAAGTTGGCAGTTAAAGGGTTAAATAACCGCTAACGCCAAACTGGACATAGCACGGACAGCACGTGGACCACGAAATGTTCGTGCTCCTAAGTATTGCACGAAAGAGACGGGTACAGAGCTCTGCTTCCACATCCTAACCACAGCCGCCAAGCTTTACATGGGGCCTCGTTATCACGGACAGCACAAGGAAATTGAAAAATACGTTTCTATGGCTTACAAGAGACACAGAGGTATGCACACTGTGCCACCGCTACACCCTTCCCTGTATTAATCCTTCGAGTGAACTATACGTAAAGCAATGCGTAAAACTAAGAATCGACCCATGAATTTCACACTTCACAATAAAAATTGTCAAAATATGTTTAAAATCAACGATGGGAAGCATCTTCGTCTATATTACACTAAACAGTCCCGTAATGTGCTTGAGGTTTTGCTAGATCTCTTTACAAACTTGTTTTATAAACCAGCTTTACTTCGCGACAGTCAAAACAACGGAATATTGACAAAATTTTGACAATCCCGTAAAGACTTCATTGAAGTTTGTTTAAAATCAGTACTAAGAAATGAAAACATGCATAATAGACTGTATCATTCAAAGGAACTACTTGATCTTCACTTTTGTATGAAGATCACGGTTGATGCTTCATCAAAAAATTGCACGAACAACTTTTCCGGCACCTACATCATTAAGAATAAAGAATATAACATGAATTAAAGGAGTTGGCAGTTAAAGGGTTAAATAACCGCTAACTCCAAACTTGACATAGCACGGACAGCACGTGGACGACGAAATATTCGTGCTCCTAAGTATTGCACGAAAGAGACGGGTACAGAGCGCTGCTTCCACATCCTAACCACAGCCGCCAAGCTTTACATGGGGGCTCCTTATCACGGACAGCACGAGGAGATTGAAAAACCCATGTTACCATGTCTTACAAGAGACACAGAGGTATGCACACTGTGCAACCGCTACACCCTTCCCTGTATTAATCCTTCGAGTGAACTATACGTAAAGCAATGCGTAAAACTAAGAATTGACCCATGAATTTCACACTTCACAATAAAAATTGTCAAAATATGTTTAAAATCAGCGGTTGGCAGCATCTTCGTCTATATTACACTAAACAGTCCCGTAATGTGCTTGAGGTTTTGCTAGATCTCTTTACAAACTTGTTTTATAAACCAGCTTTACTTCGCGACAGTCAAAACAACGGAATATTGACAAAATTTTGACAATCCCGTAAAGACTTCATTGAAGTTTGTTTAAAACAGTAGTAATAAATAAAACATGCATAATAGACTGTATCATTCAAAGAAACTACTTGATCTTCACTTTTGTATGAAGATCACGGTTGATGCTTCATCAAAATATTGCAGGAACAACTTTTCCGGCACCTACATCAACAAGAATAAAGAATATAATGAATTAAAGGTTGGCAGTTAAAGGGTTAAATAACCGCTAACGCCAAACTTGACATAGCACGGACAGCACGTGGACCACGAAATATTCGTGCTCTAAGTATTGCACGAAAGAGACGGGTACAGAGCGCTGCTTCCACATCCTAACCACAGCCGCCAAGCTTTACATGGGGCCTCGTTATCACGGACAGCACGAAGAGCTTGAAAAACCCATGTTACTATGTCTTACAAGAGACACAGAGGTATGCACACTATGCCGCCGCTACACCATTCCCTCTATTAAGCCTTCGAGTGAACTATACGTAAAGCAATGCGTAAAACTAAGAATTGACCCATGAATTTCACACTTCACAATAAAAATTGTCAAAATATGTTTAAAATCAGCGGTGGGCAGCATCTTTGTCTATATTACACTAAACAGTCCTGTAATGTGCTTGAGGTTTTGCTAGATCTCTTTACAAACTTGTTTTATAAACCAGCTTTACTTCGCGACAGTCAAAACAACGGAATATTGACAAAATTTTGACAATCCCGTAAAGACTTCATTGAAGTTTGTTTAAAATCAGTAGTAATAAATGAAAACATGCATAATAGACTGTATCATTCAAAGAAACTACTTGATCTTCACTTTTGTATGAAGATCACGGTTGATGCTTCATCAAAATATTGCAGAAACAACTTTTCCGGCACCTACATTAACAAGAATAAAGAATATATTATGAATTAAAGGAGTTGGCAGTTAAAGGGTTAAATAACCGCTAAAGCCAAACTTGACATAGCACGGACAGCACGTGGACCACGAAACATTCGTGCTCGTAAGTATTGCGCGAAAGAGACGGGTACAGAGCGCTGCTCCACATTTTAACGACAGCCGCCAAGCTTTACATGGAGCCTCGTTATCACGGACAGCACGAGGAGCTTGAAAAACCCATGTTACCATGTCTTACAAGGGTATGCACATTGCCGCCGCTACACCCTTCCTGTATTAAGCCTTCAGTGAACTATACGTAAAGCAATGCGTAAAACTAAGAATTGACCCATCAATTTACACTTCACAATAAAATTGTCAAAATATGTTTAAAATCAGCGGTTGGCAGCATCTTCGTCTATATTACACTAAACAGTCCCGTAATGTGCTTGAGGTTTTGCTAGATCTCTTTACAAACTTGTTTTATAAACCAGCTTTACTTCGCGACAGTCAAAACAACGGAATATTGACAAAATTTTGACAATCCGTAAAGACTTCATTGAAGTTTGTTTAAAATCAGTAGTAATAAATGAAAACATGCATAATAGACTGTATCATTCACAGGCACTACTTGATCTTCACTTTTGTATGAAGATCACGTTTGATGCTTCATCAAAATATTGCAGGAACAATTCCGGCACCTACATCAACAAGAATAAAGAATATAACATGAATTATAATAGTTGGCAGTTAAAGGGTTAAATAACCGCTAACGCCAAACATGACATAGCACGGACAGCACGTGGACCACGATATTCGTGCTCTAAGTATTGCACGAAAGAGACGGGTACAGAGCGCTGCTTCCACATCCTAACCACAGCCGCCAAGCTTTACATGGGGCCTCGTTATCACGGACAGCACGAGGAGCTTGAAAAATCCATGTTACCATGTCTTACAAGAGACACAGAGGTATGCACACTGTGCCGCCGCTACACCCTTTTCTGTATTAATCCTTCGAGTGAATTATACGTAAAGCAATGCGTAAAACTAAGAATTGACCCAAGAATTTCACACTTCACAATAAAAATTGTCAAAATATGTTTAAAATCAGCAGTTGGCAGCATCTTCGTGTATATTACACTAAACAGTCCCGTAATGTGCTTGAGTTTTTGCTTGATCTCTTTACAAACTTGTTTTATAAACCAGCTTTACTTCGCGACAGTCAAAACAACGGAATATTGACAAAATTGATGGGTCAATTCTTAGTTGGGTTTTTCAAGCTCCTCGTGCTGTCCATGATAAGGAGGCCCCATGTAAAGCTTGGCGGCCGTGGTTAGGATGTGGAAGCAGCGCTCTGTACCCGTCTCTTTCGTGCAAAATTTAGGAGCACGAATATTTCGTGGTCCACGTGCTGTCCGTGCTATGTCAAGTTTGGCGTTAGCGGTTATTTAACCCTTTGACTGCCAACTCCTTAAATTCATGTAATATTCTTTATTCTTGTTGATGTAGGTGCCGGAAAAGTTTTTGGTATTTTGATGAAGCATCAACCATGATCGTACAAAAGTGAAGATCAAGTAGTTTCTATGAATGATACAGTCTATTATGCATGTTCATACTTACTTCTACTGTTTCGAATCAAACTCCAATAAAGTCTTTAAGGGAATGTCAAAATTTTGTCAATATTTCGTTGTTTTGACTGTCGCGATGTATAGCTGGTTTATAAAACAAGTTTGTGAAGAGATCTAGCAAAACATCAAGCACATTACGGGACTGTTTAGTGTAATATAGACGAAGATGCTGCCCACCGCTGATTTTAAACATATTTTGACAAATTTTATTGTGAAGTGTAAAATTGATGGGTCAATTCTTAGTTTTACGCATTGCTTTACGTATAGTTCACTCGAAGGCTTAATAGAGGGAAGGGTGTAGTGGCGGCACAGTGTGTATACTTCTGTGTCTCTTGTAAGACGGTAACATGGGTTTTTCAAGCTCCTCGTGCTGTCCATGATAAGGAGGCCCCATGTAAAGCTTGGCGGCCGTGGTTAGGATGTGGAAGCAGCGCTCTCACCCCTAACCCTACTTCATAAATCACACACAACACCAACCAATGCCCAACCTCACACCCCTCTGAAATATCGATCCTACCCGGTCTCCCCTTCCACAAAATAGCACAGCCCGCCGTGACCTAGTAAAACCACCCATACGAAAGTCCTGCCGTTTTATAAACCAAAGTCTTACATAACTTTGGGATTTCTGTGCGATATGAAGTTCCCAAGGCTACGACTCCGCGGAGCATTGTTCGCGCGCTTACCACGCATCAGCTGCAACTGTAGATCAGTTTTGCATTACGAGCATTTGGCAAAATCTGAACAGCAATTTTGATAGCTATCATGTCTATTGCGACGAATTAGACAAGAAAGCCCTCTGAATCTGGGGTACCTATCAAGGAATATCCTAACTTGCTGGTATGGATATATTTGTCAAATTTCAGACTTCATGTGCACGTTTACGTACATTTCTTGCGATTTAAAATTAATCCCAGAGAGACTAGCTTTTGATCGGGGAGGTTTAGAAAAATAGGTTTGCCTTATACTTTTTTTTCTTCACACAAAACCGTATAATTGTCTTGCTCTATTAATTTTGGCCAGCAAAAATATATCAGATGTACATTTGACTATATATATATATATATCAGGCTCTGAAATAAAGGTTCAGTTCTTTTTC
>SMMW01000235.1:0-10155 GCA_004794655.1 Marisa cornuarietis
GTTCTTCACGTTCTTAACCGTTTTTAGCCGTTTTACCGTTCTTCGCCTTTCTTCAGTGTTCTTAGCCATTCTTCACCATTCTTATGCCGTTCTTAGCCGTTCTTAAGCCATTCTTAGCTGTTCTTAGCCTTTTTTTACCATTCTTATGCCGTTCTTTAAGCCATTCTTTGCCGTTCTTCACCGTTCTTAAGCCATTCTTAGCCGTTCTTTACCGTTCTTAAGCCGTTCTTAGCCGTTCTAATCCGTTCTTAGCCGTTCTTAAGCCGTTCTAAGCCGTTTTTCACCGTTCTTAAGCCGTTCTCAGCCATTTTTTGCCGTTCTTCACCGTTCTTAAGCCGTTCTTAGCCGTTCTTTACCGTTCTTAAGCCGTTCTTAGCCGTTCTTCGACGTTCTCAGCCGTTTTTCACCGTTCTTAAGCCGTTCTTTACCGTTCTTTAGCGTCCTTAAACTGTTTTTAGCCATTCTTAGACGTTCTCAGCCGTTTTTACCATTCTTATGACGTTCTTAGCCGTTTTAAGCCATTCTTAAGCCGTTCTTAGCCGTTCTAAGCCGTTCTTCGCCGTTCTTCATCGTTCTTAGCAGTTCTTCACCGTTCTTAAGCCGTTCCTAGCCCTTCTTAAGCCGTTCTTAGCCGTTCTAAGCCGTTCTAAGCAGTTCTTTACCGTTCTTAACAGTTCTTAGCCGTTTTTCACTATTCTTATGGCATTCTTAGCCGTTATTAGCCGTTCTAAGCCGTTCTATGCCGTTCTTCATCGTTCTTAGCCGTTCTTAGCTGTGAAGGACCAAAGAATGTGTAGACAGGTTACACCACACACATGGACTACACGGCACGCTTCACGTGTTCTTTCAATCAACACAAAACACTAAGATCTGCACATGGGTTTCTCGAGTTGTGTACTTGAGGTGGGGTTTCTAACTAAGTTGTATAGGGATGAAGATACATCAGTAATCCTTAAATAAATTCCTAAACATAAATCAATATATCAATAAGAGAACATGAATCACGATACACAT
This sequence comes from Marisa cornuarietis, assembly GCA_004794655.1. Lineage (NCBI taxonomy): Eukaryota > Metazoa > Mollusca > Gastropoda > Architaenioglossa > Ampullariidae > Marisa > Marisa cornuarietis. Next base: position 1,015 of record SMMW01000235.1, read on the forward strand.
CACTATCAATCCATCATTACAATCAAAACCAACTCTTACAACTACTGAACCGATTCTCTACAGTTCCAAGTCATTAGGTATCCGACCGAAAAAGACGTATAAACCAATCGTCCCGCCACGAGAGTCTTTTGTCAACTATGAAGAGATCAACTTACATACAGTTTCCAGTCCTCTTCGCATTCATTCCGTCTCTAGCATATATATATATATAGAATTATCTCCCTTGCCCCGGTTGGCGCGCAGAATCCTTCAACGGAGGGTCGTATTCCCTGGGGTCAGGCACACAGCAAATTTGAAGGTGATCCTTCCAGGTCGTCGGGCACTCAGCTCCTGACGACTATGAATTCTAGATCGTAGGGCACACAGCTCACTGGCGATATTACATTCCTGATCGCAGGGCACACAGCTCACTGACGATATTATATTCCTTATCGTAGGGCACACAGCTCACTGGCGATATTATATACTTCTGGTCGCAGGGCACTCGGCTCACTGACGACAATCTTCCTCCAGCCTTCTCGACCCCCTACCTAATTCCTGAAAATACTTATGTTTTCATGAGTACTCACACCACTGCATTGTCACATTATATTCTACCTTCATAGCAATCGTACTTATTTCTTAAAACCATCAAATCTCATAAACGCACATCATTCTCTCCAGGCCAAGCATTACAGAAAAAAGCTATCACAAAGATTAATCAACAAAACAAAACATCCCATACCTTGGCTATGCAAGGAATTAGTTCTGCTCCCCTCTCGCTTTCACACAGTACAATCTCCTACGTCCTTACACTAGGACGTTAGGTCGGGGACTAAAAATCCAATCAACTCAGTTGCCTTACAGGAAATCGGTGACTACTTTACTCAGTCGCACTATGAACCATACTCACATTCATCAAATCTCATTCAAGGGGGACTAGTATTGCTTCTTAATACCTAAAGGGGACTAACTCTCATTCTCACATTCATATTTTCGCGTAAAGGAGAAACTAGCCCTGCCTTACAACCTAGCAGGGAACTACCTCTAGTTTCTCCCTTACTATCACGGGTCGATCCGTGACATTAGCCATTCTTCACCGTTCTTAAGCCGTTCTTATTCGTTTTTAATTGTTCTTAAGCCGTTCTTCACCGTTCTTCAGCGTCTTAAGCCATTCTTCACTGTTCTTATGTCGTTCTTAGCCGTTCTGTACCGTACTTAAGCCGTTCTTAGCTGTTCTTAGCCGTTCTTAGCCGTTTTTCACCATTCTTAAGCCATTCTTAGTTGTTCTTAAGTCGTTTTTAGCCGTTCTTCACGTTATTAACCGTTTTTAGCAGTTTGACCGTTCTTCGCCTTTCTTCAGTGTTCTTAGCCGTTCTTCACCATTCTTATGCCGTTTTTAGCCGTTCTTAAGCCATTCTTAGCTTTTCTTAGCCGTTCTTAAGCCATTCTTAGCCATTTTTAAGCGTTCTTAAGCCGTTCTTAACCGTTCTTAGCCGTTTTCCACCATTCTTATGCCGGTCTTTGCCGTTCTAAGCTGTACTTAAGCCGTTCTTAGCCGTTTTTCACCATTCTTAAGCCGTTCTTAGCAATTCTTTGCCGTTCTTCACCGTTCTTAAGCCGCTCTTAGCCGTTCTTCACCGTTCTTAAGCCGTTCTTAGCCGTTCTTCACCGTTCTTATGCCGTTCTTAGCCGTTCTTTACCGTTCTTAAGCTATTCTTAGCCGTTCTTAGCCGTTTTTCACCATTCTTAAGCCGTTCTTAGTTGTTCTTAAGTCGTTTTTAGCCGTTCTTCACGTTCTTAACCGTTTTTAGCCGTTTTACCGTTCTTCGCCTTTCTTCAGTGTTCTTAGCCATTCTTCACCATTATTATGCCGTTCTTAGCCGTTCTTTAGCCATTCTTAGCTGTTCTTAGCCTTTTTTTACCATTCTTATGCCGTTCTTTAAGCCATTCTAAGCCGTTTTTCACCGTTCTTAAGCCGTTCTTAGCCATTCTTTGCCGTTCTTCACCGTTCTTAAGCCATTCTTAGCCGTTCTTTACCGTTCTTAAGCCGTTCTTAGCCGTTCTAATCCGTTCTTAGCCGTTCTTAAGCCGTTCTAAGCCGTTTTTCACCGTTCTTAAGCCGTTCTTAGCCATTCTTTGCCGTTCTTCACCGTTCTTAAGCCGTTCTTAGCCGTTCTTTACCGTTCTTAAGCCGTTCTTAGCCGTTCTTCGCCGTTCTCAGCCGTTTTTCACCGTTCTTAAGCCGTTCTTTACCGTTCTTTAGCGTCCTTAAACTGTTTTTAGCCATTCTTAGACGTTCTCAGCCGTTTTTACCATTCTTATGACGTTCTTAGCCGTTTTAAGCCATTCTTAAGCCGTTCTTAGCCGTTCTAAGCCGTTCTTCGCTGTTCTTCATCGTTCTTAGCAGTTCTTCACCGTTCTTAAGCCGTTCCTAGCCCTTCTTAAGCCGTTCTTAGCCGTTCTAAGCCGTTCTAAGCAGTTCTTTACCGTTCTTAACAGTTCTTAGCCGTTTTTCATTATTCTTATGGCATTCTTAGCCGTTATTAGCCGTTCTAAGCCGTTCTATGCCGTTCTTCATCGTTCTTTGCCGTTCTTAGCCATTCTTCACCGTTCTTAAGCCGTTCTTATTCGTTTTTAATTGTTCTTAAGCCGTTCTTCACCGTTCTTCAGCGTCTTAAGCCATTCTTCACTGTTCTTATGTCGTTCTTAGCCGTTCTGTACCGTACTTAAGCCGTTCTTAGCTGTTCTTAGCCGTTCTTAGCCGTTTTTCACCATTCTTAAGCCATTCTTAGTTGTTCTTAAGTCGTTTTTAGCCGTTCTTCACGTTATTAACCGTTTTTAGCCGTTTGACCGTTCTTCGCCTTTCTTCAGAGTTCTTAGCCGTTCTTCACCATTCTTATGCCGTTTTTAGCCGTTCTTAAGCCATTCTTAGCTTTTCTTAGCCGTTCTTAAGCCATTCTTAGCCATTTTTAAGCGTTCTTAAGCCGTTCTTAACCGTTCTTAGCCGTTTTTCACCATTCTTATGCCGGTCTTTGCCATTCTAAGCTGTACTTAAGCCGTTCTTAGCCGTTTTTCACCATTCTTAAGCCGTTCTTAGCAATTCTTTGCCGTTCTTCACCGTTCTTAAGCCGTTCTTAGCCGTTTTTCACCATTCTTAAGCCGTTCTTAGCAATTCTTTGCCGTTCTTCACCGTTCTTAAGCCGTTCTTAGCCGTTTTTCACCGTTCTTATGCCGTTCTTAGCCGTTCTTTACCGTTCTTAAGCCGTTCTTAGCCGTTCTAAGCCGTTCTTAGCCATTCTTAAGCTATTCTTAGCCGTTCTTAGCCGTTTTTCACCATTCTTAAGCCGTTCTTAGTTGTTCTTAAGTCGTTTTTAGCCGTTCTTCACGTTCTTAACCGTTTTTAGCCGTTTTACCGTCCTTCGCCTTTCTTCAGTGTTCTTAGCCGTTCTTCATTCTTATGCCGTTCTAAGCCGTTCTTAAGCCATTCTTAGCTGTTCTTAGCCGTTCTTAAGCCATTCTTAGCCGTTTTTAAGCGTTCTTAAGCCGTTCTTAACCGTTCTTAGCATTTTTTTACCATTCTTATGCCGTTCTTAGCCGTTCTAAGCCATTCTTAAGCCGTTCTTAGCCGTTCTAAGCCGTTCTTCATCGTTCTTAGCCGTTCTTTGCCGTTCTTCACCGTTCTTAAGCCGTTCCTAGCCGTTCTTTAGCCGTTCTTAGCCGTTCTTTACCGTTCTTAGCAGTTCTTAGCCGTTCTAAGCCGTTCTTTACCGTTCTTAAGCCGTTCTTCGCCGTTCTCAGCCGTTTTTCCCCGTTCTTAAGCCGTTCTAAGCCGTTCTTTACCGTTCTTAAGCCGTTCTTAGCCGTTCTTCGCCGTTTTCAGCCGTTTTTCCCCGTTCTTAAGCCGTTCCTAGCCGTTCTTAAGCCGTTTTTAGCCGTTCTTAGCCGTTCTTCAGCGTTCCTAAGCCGTTTTTGCCGTTCTTATGCCGGTCTTAGCCATTTTTCACCGTTCTTAAGCCGTTCTTAGCCATTCTTTGCCGTTCTTCACCGTTCTTAAGCCGTTCTTAGCCGTTCTTTACCGTTCTTAAGCCGTTCTTAGCCGTTCTAATCCGTTCTTAAGCCGTTCATAGCCGTTCTAAGCCGTTCTTATGCCGGTCTTAGCCGTTCTTTGCCATTCTTCAGCGTCTTAAGTCGTTTTTAGCCGTTCTTCACGTTCTTAAGCCGTTTTTAGCCGTTCTTTGCCGTTCCTCACCGTTCTTAAGCTGTTCTTAGCCGTTTTACCGTTCTTCGCCTTTCTTTAGTGTTCTTAGCCATTCTTCACCATTCTTATGCCGTTCTTAGCCGTTCTTAAGCCATTCTAAGCTGTTCTTAGCCGTTTTTCACCATTCTTGTGCCGTTCTTAGCCGTTCTTAAGCCATTCTTAGCCGTTCTAAGCCGTTCTTCATCGTTCTTAGCCGTTCTTAGCCATTCTTCACCGTTCTTCACCGTTCTTAGCCGTTCTTAAGACGTTCTTAGCCGTTCTTAAGCGGTTCTTCACCATTCTTAAGCCGTTTTTAGCCGTTCTTTGCCGTTCTTCACCGTTCTTAAGCCGTTCCTAGCCGTTTTTCACTATTCTTATGCCGTTCTTAGCCGTTCTAAGCCGTTCTAAGCCGTTCGAAGCCGTTCTTAGCCGTTCTTAGCCATTCTTCACCGTTCTTAAGCCGTTCTTCACCGTTCTTAGCCGTTCTTAAGCCGTTCTTAGCCGTTCTTAAGCGGTTCTTCACCATTCTTAAGCCGTTTTTAGCCGTTCTTTGCCGTTCTTCACCGTTCTTAAGCCGTTCCTAGCCGTTTTTCACTATTCTTATGCCGTTCTTAGCCGTTCTAAGCCGTTCTTATGCCGTTCGAAGCCGTTCTTTACCGTTGTTATGCCATTCTTAGCCGTTTTTCACCGTTCTTATGCCATTCTTAGTTGTTCTTAAGCTATTCTAAGCCGTTTTTCACCGTTCTTAAGCCGTTCTTTGCCATTCTTTGCCGTTCTTAAGCCGTTCTTAACCATTCTTAGCCGTTTCTCACCATTCTTATGCCATTTTTAGTTGTTCTTAAGCCATTCTAAGCCGTTTTTCACCGTTATTAAGCCGTTCTTAGCCATTCTTTGCCGTTCTTCATCGTTCTTAAGCCATTCTTAGCCGTTCTTTACTGTTCTAATCCGTTCTAATCCGTTCTTAAGCCGTTCAAAGCCGTTTTTTACCGTTCTTAAGCCGTTCTTAGCCATTCTTTGCCGTTCTTCACCGTTCTTAAGCCATTCTTAGCCGTTCTTTACCGTTCTTAAGCCGTTCCTAGCCGTTCTTAAGCCGTATTTAGCCGTTCTTAGCCGTTCTTTAGCGTTCCTAAGCCGTTTTTGCCGTTCTTATGCCGGTCTTAGCCATTTTTCACCGTTCTTAAGCCGTTTTTAGCCATTCTTTGCCGTTCTTCACCGTTCTTAAGCCGTTCTTAGCCGTTCTTTACCGTTCTTAAGCCGTTCTTAGCCGTTCTAATCCGTTCTTAAGCCGTTCTTAGTCGTTCTAAGCCGTTCTTATGCCGGTCTTAGCCGTTCTTTGCCATTCTTCAGCGTCTTAAGTCGTTTTTAGCCGTTCTTCACGTTCTTAAGCCGTTTTTAGCCGTTCTTTGCCGTTCTTCACCGTTCTTAAGCTGTTCTTAGCCGTTTTACCGTTCTTCGCCTTTCTTCAGTGTTCTTAGCCATTCTTTACCATTCTTATGCCGTTCTTAGCCGTTCTTAAGCCATTCTAAGCTGTTCTTAGCCGTTTTTCACCATTCTTGTGCCGTTCTTAGCCGTTCTTAAGCCATTCTTAGCCGTTCTAAGCCGTTCTTCATCGTTCTTAGCCGTTCTTAGCCATTCTTCACCGTTCTTAAGCCGTTCTTCACCGTTCTTAGCCGTTCTTAAGCCGTTCTTAGCCGTTCTTCACCGTTCTTAAGCCGTTCCTAGCCGTTTTTCACTATTCTTATGCCGTTCTTATGCCGTTCTAAGCCGTTCTAAGCCGTTCGAAGCCGTTCTTTACCGTTGTTATGCCATTCTTAGCCGTTTTTCACCATTCTTATGCCATTCTTAGTTGTTCTTAAGCCATTCTTTGCCGTTTTTCACCGTTCTTAAGCCGTTCTTAGCCATTCTTTGCCGTTCTTAAGCCGTTCTTAACCATTCTTAGCCGTTTCTCACCATTCTTATGCCATTCTTAGTTGTTCTTAAGCCATTCTAAGCCGTTTTTCACCGTTCTTAAGCCGTTCTTAGCCATTCTTTGCCGTTCTTCATCGTTCTTAAGCCATTCTTAGCCGTTCTTTACTGTTCTAATCCGTTCTTAGCCGTTCTTAAGGCGTTCTAAGCCGTTTTTTACCGTTCTTAAGCCGTTCTTAGCCATTCTTTGCCGTTCTTCACCGTTCTTAAGCCATTCTTAGCCGTTCTTTACCGTTCTTAAGCCGTTCTTAGCCGTTCTAATCCGTTCTTAGCCGTTCTTAAGCCGTTCTTAGCCATTCTTTGCCGTTCTTTACCGTTCTTAGCCGTTCTTAGCCGTTCTTTACCGTTCTTAAGCTGTTCTGAGCCGTTCTTCGCCGTTCTCAGCCGTTTTTTCACCGTTCTTAAGCCGTTCTTTACCGTTCTTTAGCGTCCTTAGACTGTTTTTAGCCATTCTTAGACGTTCTCAGCCGTTTTTAAGCTGGCGTCCGAACCGAGAGCTTCCCCCAGTCGACCTAGCTGACGGAAATGGGTACCTGACTCCATAGAGAGTTGGGGAAGGTAAGGCAGCGAGGGAGAGGAGATTGGCACCACCCTCATGTAAATGCTAGCCCCGAGAAAAGTGGGGTCTCTAACACCTCACTCCCCCAACGACCTGAAAAAGGTTATGCGATGACCTTTACCTTTACCTTTACACTTTCTTAGCCGTTTTTAGCCGTTTTACCGTTCTTCGCCTTTCTTCAGTGTTCATAGCCGTTCTTCACCATTCTTATGCCGTTCTTAGCCGTTCTTAAGCCATTCTTAGCTGTTCGTAGCCCTTCTTAAGCCATTCTTAGCCATTTTTAAGCGTTCTTAAGCCGTTCTTAGCCTTTTTTTACCATTCTTATGCCATTCTTAGCCGTTCTAAGCCATTCTTAAGCCGTTCTTAGCCGTTCTAAGCCGTTCTTAGCCATTCTTAAGCTATTCGTCGCCGTTCTTAGCCGGTTTTCACCATTCTTAAGCCGTTCTTAACCGTTCTTAGCCTTATTTTACCATTCTTATGCCATTCTTAAGCCGTTCTTAGCCTTTCTAAGCTGTTCTTCGCCGTTCTTCATCGTTCTTAGCCGTTCTTTGCCGTTCTTCACCGTTCTTAAGCCGTTCCTAGCCGTTCTTAAGCCGTTTTTAGCCGTTCTTAGCCGTTCTTCAGCGTACCTAAGCCGTTTTTGCCGTTCTTATGCCGGTCTTAGCCATTTTTCACCGTTCTTAAGCCGTTCTTAACCATTCTTAGCCGTTTCTCACCATTCTTATGCCATTCTTAGTTGTTCTTAAGCCATTCTAAGCCGTTTTTCACCGTTCTTAAGCCGTTCTTAGCCATTCTTTGCCGTTCTTCACCGTTCTTAAGCCGTTCTTAGCCGTTCTAAGCCGTTTTTCACCATTCTTAAGCCATTCTTAGCCGTTCTTTACCGTTCTTAAGCGTTCCTAGCCGTTCTTAAGTCATTCTTATCCGTTTTTAATTGTTCTTAAGCCGTTCTTAACCATTCTTAGCCATTTTTCACCATTCTTATGCCATTCTTAGTTGTTCTTAAGCCGTTCTTAGGCGTTCTTTACCGTTCTTAAGCCGTTCCTAGCCGTTCTTAAGTCATTCTTATCCGTTTTTAATTGTTCTTAAGCCGTTCTTAACCATTCTTAGCCGTTTTTCACCATTCTTATGCCATTCTTAGTTGTTCTTAAGCCGTTCTTAGGCGTTCTAAGCCGTTTTTTTACCGTTCTTAAGCCGTTCTTAGCCATTCTTTAACGTTCTTCACCGTTCTTAAGCCTTTCTTAGCTGTTCTTTACCGTTCTTAAGCCATTCTTAGCCGTTTTTCACCGTTCTTATGCCGTTCTTAGCCGTTCTTAAGCCGTTCTTAGCCGATCTAAGCCGTTCTTAGCCGTTCTTAAGCTATTCTTAGCCGTTCTTCATCGTTCTTAGCCGTTCTTTGCCGTTCTTCACCGTTCTTAAGCCGTTCCTAGCCGTTCTCAAGCCGTTTTTAGCTGTTTTTGCCGTTTTTATGCCGGTCTTAGCCATTTTTCACCGTTCTTAAGCCGTTCTTAACCATTCTTAGCTGTTTCTCACCGTTCTTATGCCATTGTTAGTTGTTCTTAAGCTGTTCTTAGCCGTTCTAAGCCGTTTTTCACCGTTCTTAAGCCGTTCTTAGCCGTTCTTCACCGTTCTTAAGCCGTTCTTAGCCGTTCTTATCCGTTCTTAGCCGTTCTTAGCCATTCTTTGCCGTTCTTCACTATTCTTAAGCCGTTCTTAGCCGTTCTTTACCGTTCTTAAGCCGTTCTTAGCCATTCGTTGCCGTTCTTCACCATTCTTAGCCATTCTTAAGCCATTCTAAGCCGTTCTTAAGCGGTTCTTCACCATTCTTAAGCCGTTTTTAGCCGTTCTTTGCCGTTCTTCACCGTTCTTAAGCCGTTCCTAGCCGTTTTTCACTATTCTTATGCCGTTCTTAGCCGTTCTAAGCCGTTTGAAGCCGTTCTTTACCGTTGTTAAGCCATTCTTAGCCGTTTTTCACCGTTCTTATGCCATTCTTAGTTGTTCTTAAGTCGTTCTTAGCCATTCTTTGCCGTTCTTCACCGTTCTTAAGCCATTCTTAGCCGTTCTTTACCGTTCTTAAGCCATTCTTAGCCGTTTTTCACCGTTCTTATGCCGTTATTAGCCGTTCTTAAGCCGTTCTTAGCCGATTTAAGCCATTCTTAGCCGTTCTAAGCCGTTCTTAAGCCGTTCTTAGCAATTCTTTGCCGTTCTTCACCGTTCTTAAGCCGTTCTTAGCCGTTTTTCACCGTTCTTATGCCGTTCTTAGCCGTTCTTTACCGTTCTTAAGCCGTTCTTAGCCATTCTTAAGCTATTCTTAGCCGTTCTTAGCCGTTTTTCACCATTCTTAAGCCGTTCTTAGTTGTTCTTGTCGTTTTTAGCCGTTCTTCACGTTCTTAACCGTTTT